>SJYC01001292.1:0-93989 GCA_006408675.1 Madoqua kirkii
CGCAGGGTCGGGAGGACCTCGCGGGGCCTGGCTGGTAGCGCGTGGCTGGGTCTGGCGGGTCCGGGTGAGCGCGGCCTGATCTGGCGGGCTCGGGCGAGCGCGGCCTGGAGGGCCCGGCCTGGAGAGCGCTGTCTGGAGGGCCCAGCGCGTGGTCTGGCGGACCCGGCGCGGTCTGGCGGACCCGGCCTGGAGACTGCGGTCGGGTGGACCCGCCACTGCCTGGCGGGCTCGGCAAGTGCGGTTTGGTCTGGCGGGCCCAGGCGAGCTCGGCTCTGTCTGGGGGGTTCGGCCTGGAGGCTGCGGTCGGACAGGTCTGGCAGGCTCCGGACGCGCGGCCTGGTCTGGAGGACCCGGCCTGGAGAGCGCGGCCTGGAGGACCCGGCGTGGTCTAGTCTGGTGGGGTCTCGCCAGTGCTGTCTGCTCTGGTGGAGATGTGTATAAGAGACAGGAGTTTAGCAATCATTTTTATGGGGTCAGTGAACAACCATTTGGTTCCATTTACAACCCAGTTGAATCATTTTGATCACATTTTACAATGATTTATGCATTTTATACATTTGATTTCTGTTTAAAGTATATCAGATAATCTGATCTGATGATAAAAGTTTAAGGATTAACAATAATTCTTACAAATTTAATAGTTTAAATGTAGAAATATGATAAACCAGAAATTCTCTCAGCTGTTCTCATATTGTCACAGTTCTGAATCAGTTGCTTAGTTTATAACCTCTGAATTAGTTGTAACAATCTATTATAAACATAGGTAGATAAATATGTACATGAAGATATCACTTTTCTTACTGCTTCAAACTATATTTGTTCCTATAAAAACGATAATTAATTCATAAGTCTGTAATTAAATCAACAAAGGAAGTAGTGTGCTTTAGGAGAGAGCAAGGACAAACTTTGGAATTAGGCAAGATTTGAATATTGTTTCTTACCATTTGAGCAGAAAAAGTACTCTTTTGCTTAATCTCTGAGTCTCAATATTCTCATCTATAAAGTGGAAAAATAAAACATAAAAGGTCCGTCTAGTCAAGCCAAAGAATTGATGCTTTTGAACTGTGGTGTTGGAGAAGACTCTTGAGAGTCCCTTGGACTGCAAGGAGATCCAATTGGTCCATTCTAAAGGAGATCAGTCCTGGTTGTTCATTGGAAGGACTGATGCTAAAGCTGAAACTCCAGTACTTTGGCCACCTCATGCAAAGAGTTGACTCATTGGAAAAGACAAGGACCCAGCGCTGTCTGGCGGACCCGGCCTGGAGAGCGCGGTCTGGAGGACCCGGCGCGGCCTGGCGGGCCTGGGCGGACGCGGCCTGGTCTGGCGGGCCCTGCCGGGAGACTGCGATCTGGCCGGCACGGCGCGCGCAGCCCGGTCTGGAGGACCCGGCCTGGAGAGCGCGGCCTGGCGGACCCGGCGCGGTCTGGTCTGCTGGGGCCCCGCCAGTGTGGTCTGGTCTGGCGCGCCCGGCCTGGAGAGCGTGGTCTGGCGGGCCCGGCGCGCGGTCTGGAGGACCCGGCGCGATCTGGCGGGCCCGGCGAGCGCGGCCCAGCCCATTTGGCGCCGTCCTCGGGAGCTGGCCGTGGGCCTGGCGTGCTGGCCGCCGCCCCGCAGTCCTCGCCCGGCCTTCGTCCGGGGAGGACGGCCAGGCTGGCCGGGGTGCCGCGGGAGTCCGCCGCGGGGGCGCTGCCGCGGTGTACCGCGGCCTCTCGCCGAGTGCCGCGGTGGGCAATCGGTCCTGGCCAGTAGGCGGAGGAGCCGGCGGCAGGCAGGCTGGACGGGCGGGCGGGCGCGGTGCCGATGGAGCCTGACGCTGAGGGACGCCGCTGTCCCCAGCGCCGCGGCCGCGGAGCTCGGCCGGTCCGTCTCGGCTCGAGGCCAGAGCCCGTCTGGTCTGCGCGCAGGGCGAGCCCAGCAGTTATAAGGCGCCCCCGGGAGCTCTGGGCACAGGGCCGGATGGGGCCGCCGCGTTGGGGGGGAACAGAGGCGCGGGGGGAGGGTCTTTGAGGTGGGGGGCTCCCCCCGCCCCCTGCCACGGCCTGGAAGCGCCCCCTTCTGGCGGCTGCACGCGCCGCCTCCCGCCGGCCGAGCCCGCCCCCCCACCTCCTGCGCCTGGAGTCTCCTGGAGCGCGGCGCTGCCGGGACGCGGGAGGCCCCGCCCCGTCACCAGCTTCCCTGGCCACGCCCATAGTGGCGGAGCCACGGGGCGCTGTCCGTGGTCCCGGAGCCGCCTCCACAGGCCTCTGAGGCTGTTGGGTCTGGAGAGGAAAAAAAAGATTTTTCAGTGCGACCGCCTGGAGTTTTAGGCGGTGAAGAACGATCCTGGCAAACCTTTGCCTCGGTTTAGACACGCAAGGCAGAGAACCGCTGTATTGTTAAGTCTGGTGCTATGGGGCCTGAAAGCCATTATCTCCTCTCCGTTGGGTCTTAAAATTTTTGCCCCTTCCCCTCTTTTTTTTCTGTGTGTGTGTGTGTGTGTGTGTGTGTGTGTGTGTGTGTGTCTGTGTCTGTGTTTTCCCTTCTCCTGCTTAAAGATCTCCGGTGTAGGTATCAAAGTAGACCAGTTCTAATCCTGAGATCATGATACTCATCATTAGTCTGTGAACTAATCTTTTTTTTCTGTTTTGTTTTTTAAATTAGTTGTTTTGGATAATGCAGTGAAACCTTTCTCTCACAAAATCTAGGACCTTGACAAGAACCACTATCTCTCCATGCTCCTGTCTCTCTTCACTGGAGGCGATCATTTGCCCACATCCTGTATACCAACATTTCCTTTCTTTCCTCTCTTTCTCTAGTCAGAGTCGTCTGGCTGTATGTGGTGTTTTTAACTTGATAAAAAGTGTATATCATGCAATGTGTAGTTGTGGGGGAGCTTAAGTGGTAACAGCATATTGCTAAAAAACAGCTGTATTGTTGTCTTTCCTCGATTTATCCCTCTGACTCCTATGTTGTAGTACTGTGTAGGTCTACTACTATTACTACTACTACTAAGTCGCTTCAGTCGTGTCCGACTCTCTGCGACCCCATAGATGGTAGCCCACCAGGCTCCCCCGTCCCTGGGATTCTCCAGGCAAGAACACTGGAGTGGGTTGTAGGTCTAGTAGTGTTAATTTATCCACTCTTCTTTTGATGGGCTTTTGAGTTGTTTCCAGGTTTTCACTAGTGTGAAGAACACAAGATATTCTTTCACATATTTCTTGTTTTATATATATATATATATATATATATATATATTAATTTGTGGCTTTCATTTATGTATTTACCTAAGAGTTAAGGCATAGGGTATGTGAATATTCAGTGGTAGGACTCAGTGCCATGCCAACGTATATACTGGTTAAACCAGTTCATACTTCCTCCTGCAACACAGGAGAGCTCTGGGCTGTCTCTCCTCCGACATTTGGTGCTTAATTTTTATCCGTATAATGGCTGGGCTTGGTATGCCATGTGGTCTTGATCACCAGTGATGTTGAACATCTCTTTGTATTATGAAGATGTTTTTCTTCTGTCTGATCATGTTTTGCCCATTTCATATTAAGTTACCTATCGCGTGTGATCAGTTCTTTCCCTCTAGAAGCTTTAGAATTTTCTCTTTGCCTTTGATATTGAAATCGCCATACTATGACTTGGCGTGGGTTTCCCCCTTTTTCCTCTCAGCGTTTTCTCTCAGAGGTCATTCGTTTCCTTTTCTTTCCTAAAATTATAAAAAATGATTTTGTTTTTGTGTATGAGTATATATATTCTTGATGCTAGTTCTTTGCCAGCTCCATGTATCGCCTAGTTTATAATTTGTTTCTGTTTTCCTCAAGGTACTTTTTGATGAATGTAAACTTTTAAACTTAATAAAAAGTCAAGTTTAAATTTTTTTTTTGGTAATTAATGCTTTTGAGTCTTCAATATTTTGCTGCATTAGGACTTAAAAGATAACTATGTGTATATTTTATTAAGAGAATTTGGTTTCTCATGTTTATATTTTTTAATCCCTTTAGAGTTCATTTTTATATACAGTGGTTTAAGTGGGGATTCAGTTATCTTTTTCCCAGTACCGATTCCTGTTTTGTTTCCAGTTTTATCTCCTGAACAGTCCCTTTGCTCACCGACTTGATACCTTGTATATCAAAGTTTGACTCAAGAATCCAGGTGTCTGTGCTCTCTGTTCTGGTGTCTTGATCTCTGTTCCAGTCTGTTTGTTCTTGTGCCAACTATCATCACTGATACCATTTTTTTTTAATTATAATAATATCTCAGGCAAACTGAGAAGGATCACCCTATTTGTGGACTGTTCGAAAATTTTTTTTGTATTTACAGCGAGTATGTATGAAGTTATAGAAGGATTTCATCAGCCGAACTTACATATTCTGATTTATGTTTTTGAAGATCAGACTGGTGCAAGATGGGTGGGAAAGGGAGGATGGTGGGGGGAAGGCGGGGAGGCCAGGGGCCCATAAGGGGCTGCAGCGAGAGCACGGGAGCCAGCGGTTGCAGTCGTTGTAGAAATGGAGAGCCGAGGCCGGATTTGAGAAGAAGGTCGAAGTGCTGGAACTTGCCCATGTTGACAGATGAGGGAAAGACAGGACTTAGTGCCATTTTGTTTGGGGCTTGAGCAGCAGGAGGTGGGGTGAGGATGGCATTCCTGAGACAGAGAATTCTTGGGAAAGGGCACTTTGGAAGCTTATAAGCTTTCAGATGGAAGTATGGTGCCGTTTTTAGTTTGCTCGTACTTGGAAATAGCTTTTGGTTATGAATGTCTTCTAGCTTGTTTATGCTCTTTTCTCTCCCAATAGGTGACTCTCTTTTGAAAACTGCCAGCAGATCTCTTCTGGAATTCAATACAACAGTGAACTGTAAGCAGCAGAATCACAAAATTCAGAGTAGCATCACCTTCTTATGTGGGAAAACCTTGGTGAGTCCATGCAGAGTCACTTCATAATCTTTCTTTTAAAAACGTTTGTCCCTGGGGCGTTCTTGCTGTCCTGGTATTCTAAGACAAGTAAGTGAGTAAAATTAAAACCTCAAGCAAACAGATAAACAGAAACCCCAACCAAATGGCCACCATCATTAAAAACCAATAAGTAAACAAATCCTAAGCCTATAGTTACAATGTTTAAGTGAAACTTGACCCACATCCTGTGTACAACACAATGTAAAGAATAGTGTGTTTAAACTCAAAGCTCTGTTTAATGTTTATGTTGCAGGCATAATTTTTTTTTTTCCTGCATTTTCTTTTGATAGTTTTCAGGGCAGCGTGTTTGCTTCTTAAAAGTTTTGTTTTGTTTTTTTTTTCCCCTAATTTACATTAAATTGGACAAACTGACACCTATCAAGAAGAAACCTTGGCCAGTGGGTAATGGGGTGCCCAACTTTCGGGGTATTACTAGTGTTGAAATGGAACATAATTGTTTAAAGCATGACATTTGTCTTCACTCTCTGTATACTGTATGTGATATTTTAGTTTTAATCTTTACACTTTAGAAAGGGGCTCTCAGCAAACGATTGCTAGCTTTTAGGAAAAACGACTTGTGTACATTTTCTATGAGGGTTCTATAATCAGAGTAAGAATCCAGGTGTTTAGAAAAATCAGATAGAGTGACGCTCACGTGGCTACCAGATTGCTTTAAAATATCATTTTTAGAATTTGGTGCTGTGACTGTTGCATTTTTAAGCCCATCCTGTCTTATGTGAAGAACTTGAAAAATAACTCAGTATTGTTAATTTTGGACCGGATTGTCCGTTGCGCTCTTGTCCATGTTGAAACTTCGGGAAATAATCTGTTTGCAGTGGTATGAAATCTGGAGGTCTGAGTTACAGAGTAAGCTGTCGTTTGAATTTTAACAACTTTTCTTGAGGAATTCTGTGTTCATGCTACAAGAATCAGAATTTGCAGAGCTCCTTAGACTTGCTCAAGGGAGTGTAGGGTTAAGTTCCTGCTGGATCTTATCAAGCAGCCACACCATGGTCATCGCTGTCCCCGTCTGTTAGAAGGGGCCCCCCGCTCCAGTGTGGGGGCGTTGAAGGAAGGTCCAGATGGGCCTCCTCCGTCGGCTTCCAGGAAGCATGAGGTCACATTTTCTGGCTTTGGTTTTGTTGGCATTTGGTTCAGAGAACATTTGGAGTTTGAGAGTGGAAGGTCTGCAAGGATTACTTCCCATGAGCTTACTGTACTTGCATAGCTGGGGCAGTAGAACAGTTTTGGATCAGTTAGAGCCAAATTCCATCATGATTTTATGAAGCTTTTGTCTCAGAAGTTTTGAGTTTGGGAACTTCTCACTCTGCTGACCTTGTTAACTAAAACAGTTGTGTGTTACCACTCCCCCTACCTCCTGCCACACACCCACTGCTGCTGGTTTAAAAATTTTCGCTAGCCTAGCCTTCATGGTTTCTAACTTTAGAAAAAGAGCACTTTACAATATGTGGTGTGCTAATTTATTTTTACTTCTTTTAAAAATAGGGAACTCCCGAGTTTGTAACTGCCACGGATTGTGTACATTACTTCGAGTGGAGGACTGCTGCAGCCTGCAAGAAGGATATATTTAAAGCAAATAAAGAGGTAACAAGGGCCCTTCAGGGTTATGTGTTTGTGAAGTACGTTCTGAGACCTCCAGTATTTGAAGTACAGACACATACCTTTTGAGGTAGAAATCTGTTTTTGGTTTTCAAACTCCGTTTGAGCAGAGAGACCGTATGATTTGGGCTTCCCTGATAGCTCAGATGGCAAAGAATCTGCCTGCAGTATAGGAGATCCAGGTTCAATCCCTGGGTTGGGAAGAACTTCTGGAGAAGGAAACGGCACCCCACCCTAGTTATTCTTGCCTGGAGAATCCCATGGACAGAGGAGCCTGGCGGGCTACAGTCCATGGGGTCACAGAGAGGCAGATGTAACTGAGCAGCTGACGCCCATGCACGCCATGTGCCTCCCTTGGTGACTTGTCCTGGATGGTTCTTACTTTTAGGACAAGGTGTTTTAAACATACAGGATGGACTGGAAATGGAATGGCTCACTCACGTAGAGCAAGTGATTTTCTGGTTTCTGATGCCATACATTTCAAAAACTAAGTCTCAAGTTGACTCTGAGGTTTAAATCAACACGATGCCTGCAGAGACCGTCTCCTTGGCCTGGGAGTGGCTTCTGAATGCATCTTGGATCCAGGTCAGGTGTGCTTGGCCCTTAAATTTGTTGCCAGCTCACCTCAGCCCAGACGACGGTCACTGTTTCCCCTGTTTCTCTGGTATCTGGCGCGTGTTCCTGGTGATTGATGAAGCACCATCCTGTCTAACCTACAGCCTCTGACTTTCCCTGGCAGTGGTGGGGGCAGAGGGCCTTTTCCTCTCCAGTTTTCCCATCCCACCACCCCGGGATTTCAAGGTGGCTTTCCTGTGTTCACCCAGGCAATAGTCTTCCTGGGTTGAGTATTCTCTTTTTTCTATATTCATTTTCTGTTCTGTAGAGTTGAGTTCAGAGACTGTCTTAGGAGCTAGGAACTGGGAGTGATCAGTGATGGGAGTAATTGGTCATTTACCTGATGGCCTAATACGTTGTGATTTAAGAAGGGCAAAAAGAGATATTTGTATCTTTTTTTTTTTTTTTAAGCCATGTTAAGTTACAAACACTGAGCTATCACCGATTCTTCAGATGCGGCCATCTCTGAAAGAAGAAAGTCAGGATGCTGCCTTGTGTATAAGGAATGTTCAGTGGGAAGGAAGAAGATCTAATGAGATAACACTAGTAGGAGATGGTGTCAGATTTGAACTTTGCATTTAAAAGCTTAGGTCAGACTCTTTGCGTTTTGTTAGCAGTAGGTAAAGCATCCTTGAACCTGTGTGAAGTGCCTTCTGCTTTCCCAAGAGACCCCAGGCCCCATGGAGGTTCTCTCAGACTCTGACTCTCCAAGTGATAGTTATTACCCCCATTTTTCCTGTTTTAACCAAGTCTCCCTTTACCTTGCTTTGCTGAACTGACAGTTGTCTCCCACCACCTAAAGAATAATTACTTCCCCACAGAAAGAAATGGTGACTTGTTTTTGGTTTTCTTTGTGTTTGTGGGTCAAGAAGTCACAAACTGCATCCTGTGTTTGTGCAGCCTCAGACCTAAGATTGTTTTTTACATTTTTATAGGATTGTTAAAAAAAAAGCCGAGAAGGATACACAGCAGAGACCTACGTCACTCCCAAAGCCTAACATGTTTACAGGACGAGGGTACTGACCCTGGACCTGCGTCGTTTTGAGGGGTGGAAATGGGGAGATTAGAGCCTATGTTTTTCTCAAGAGTGATGTTTAACTTTTCTCAGAAACTGATCGAAAGATGCAGGGGGAATGTTGATTTGCTCCCAGTGACCTTTTCTTTGGGCCTGGTTGGCGGCAGGGCTTTTATCTGTTGAGTTTTCCTCTCTGGAGGGGCTCAGCGTCAGGAACGGCATTACATTTTGAAAACGCTGTTGCCTTCAGGGAGCCCATAGACTGAAGATGTGGAGGGTGTCTGCTCTGCCTTAGGTACAGACGAGTAGAAAGAACACCAGAGCCTGATGCTTTCTTGGAGGCTCAGTTGGTAAAGGAGACCCAGGTTTGATCCCTGGGTAGGGAAGATCCTCTGGAGAAGGAAACAGCAACCCACTCCAGAGTCCTTGCCTGGAGAATCCCATGGGCAGAGGAGCCTGAGGGGTTCAGTTCATGCAGTCCATGGAGCTGCAGAGAGTCAGATACGACTGAGCGCCTGGCACACCCAAGAGCCTGATGCCTGCAGCCGGAGTGTCGCTCTCACCCCCTGCAAGTCATAGGAAAGCGTTTTCCCTTCTCTCTGTCTTCAGTAGGATTTGCTTCATTGTGTAGACTATAATATAACTTAAAAAATTATATTAAATGTAGAACACTCATCATTCCTCTTTAAAAAAAAAACTTAGACTTGATTTAGTGGCCATGTGGGCTTGATCTCCACCCATTATTAGTGTCTCCTCGCTGCTTCTGTTGGTTTGGCTTCATCAGACTTAGAGTGGAGTGATGGGCAGAGAGCACGGGGCGGGGTGGGCTCCAGAAAGTGCTATCTAAACACAGCCCCGGCAGGCTTTGCTCAGTGGATCCCGGTGGAGTCCTCTTAGATCGTAATTTCTTTACAAGATTGTGGACACGCACCCCCTACCACTCCACCCCTAGGGAACACAGAAAACGCAGTTCTGGCAAGCGCGTGGTCCTAGCGGAGTTGCATAAATATGGTTAGTGTACAGACGTACACCGTTAACAAGGGTGACTCAGTGTGCTGCGTGTGGAGCTGGCAGAGACCCCCTTTGCCGGCCGCCGCATTCCCGGGGCTGATGAATGTCTCCATTGCTCGGCTCAGCGAAGCAGGAAGTGGGAGGACTCTCCCCAGGAGCCTTGCTTGTTTTTCCGACGCTCGCTCCAATTCTGGGGGGCGCTGCGTCGGGCGTGTCTCCTGTTCCTTCCTGGAGTCGAGACACAGCCAGCAGTTGCTTATGGCCTTGAGCTGGGGGGGAGGGGTCTGCAGGCCTGGCTCACGGAGATCCCTCTAGCCTTGGGGTGACACAGAGCTAGTTTGAGGCAGGTGGCCCCCCTCCCTGCCTGCTGGGTGCTGTCCTGCTCACTCACTTCATCTCGTAGCTGGAAAGTTGCTTCTTGTCTCCTGTCTGACCAGTCAGCCCATTCCATCCCCCTCCTCTGAGTTAACACATTTCTGGTGACTGTATTTCTCTGGTAGGGGCTGGCAAGCTTTGAATTTGCAGGATCGAGGCCGTGGGTTACTTGCTCTAGAGCTTCATCACGGTCTGCAGTTATCCCGCTCTTGCGCTTCGACGGCCTTTCGGCAGGCCGTGGTGCCGTGCGTGGGTTCGGCCTCCTGCCCTCAGCCCGCTCTGTGCCTGTGCCTGCCCTCCTTGGCTGGCATCTGGCAGTCTGGCCAGTGTCGAGGGCAGTGGTAGCTTCGCTCTAAGGGTCTGGCTGACACGAGTTTGGGTCCTCCTCCCCCATCCTCCCCCACCTCCGCCGAGGGGGTGCAAGTCCTTGGGTTTAATCCAGTAGCTCTCTCTGAAGTCTCTGCAGACAGAACAGGGGAAGAAGGTTAGTGGGTCAGAGCACTCCTGCAGGGTTGATAGCATCTTTCCGAGAAACATTTAAAAGCTAAACATTAACATGAAGCAGTTAACCTTTGTAAATGAACCTGCTTGTGAATAGCTTCACTTTTCCAAACGAATTGTTTAAGGAAAATTACCCACTGGAAATGATGAAACAGACTATCGATCCTTTGAAATGATTTGCAGAAAACATGAGTTTTTAGAATATTTCTTGGCTAAGGCAGTTAAAGTGATGTGGTGTATTACTTTGCAGCTGAGATTTGGGGGCTGTTTCACATAAACTTGGTGACCGGGCATTTACTCAGGGGCACACCTGTGGGCTTGGCTGCTTTGCCTTCAGAGTTTGGTGGAGCTTGGAAAGCACAGGGTCTTGCCCACTGTAGTGGGTTTCATGTGTAACCTTCCCCCAGACCCCTTTTTCCTCCCCTCTGCCAGTTTTATTGAGGTGTAATTCACCAATAAAATTGCATATATTTGAAGTGTACAATGTAATGGTTTGGTTCAGTCCTTGATTTTTTAAAAACAGAAGGCCATTCATTTATAGAGATGAGAGAGTGCATGTGAGTTAGAATCCAGTGGGGTTTGCCTGGTGACTCAGGTGGTAATGAATTGACCTGCCAGTGCAGAAGACCTGGGTTCCATCCCCGGGTCAGGAAGATCCCTTAGAGAAGGGCATGGCAGCCCACTCCAGTATTCTTTTCCTGGAGAACCCTGTGGACAGAGGAGCCTGGTGAGCTATAGTCTCTGGGGTGGCAAAGAGTCACAGGTGACGGGACGACTCCATGCACTCACAGGCGTAGGCCGGAGGCCCAGAGGAGGAACTTCAGGCTCCAGGCCATGTCCTAAGCCTTGCTTGGGGCCACGGCAGTGACCTAGCCCCCCGTCCTCAGGAGCTCACTCGCACGTTAGCAGGTGGGAGTGTCTGGTGACAGACACCAGTGCAATGAAGAAAAAGGGTGGGGGAGGCGCAGAGAGAGCTGGGGATGTTGGAAAGGCCGCTCCAAGCTGGTGACGCTTCCCCCGGGGCCTGAACAAGGTGAGAGGGGATGCCAGGGGCTGTTGCAGGCAGCAGCAGCGTCTCTTCCCTGGGCTGAAGTGCCCCTCGAGGCCCGTGTGACTGCATGCAGTGGTCCCCAGGGTCGGAGACGATGGAGAAGCTGGGATTGCACCCTCGTTGTGAGGGGAAGCGGCCCCTGGTAGATTTTGAGCAGGAGTGATGTAACTCAAGGGAATTTTACTTTTACAAAAAAGATCTTTTTTTTTTTTTGAGGTTTTTCTTTTTAAACTTTTTTATATTGAGGAATAGCTGACTAAGGGACTCAGCCCTATATACACATGTACCTATTCTCCCCCAAACTCCCCTCCCCTGGTGGATTTTGAGCAGGAGTATTGTGACTCGAGGGAATTTTGTTTTATTTTTTAGTTTTTCTTTTATAAACTTTTTATTTTATATTGAGGAATAGCTAATCAACATCACTGTGATGGTTTCAGGTTGAAAATAGTGAAGGGACTCAACCATATATACATGAGTGCCCATTCTCCCCCAAACTCCCCTCCCATCCAGGCGGCCACAGGACATTGAGCTGAGTTCGCTGTGCTGTACAGCAGGTCCTTGTTGGCCCATGTTAAATTCACCACGGTGTACGTGTCGACCTCAAACTCCCTGACCCTCCCTCCCTCCGTCCTTCTTCCCGGCAGCCGTAAGTCCATCGTCTGAAGAGTGTGAGTCTGTTGCCAGCTCAGCTGCATCGCGCCTTTTTAGATTGTGCGCATCAGGCATGTCATGGGATATTTCTCCTCTGTTGATTTGACTTCACTCGGTATGAGACAGTCTCTTGTGACTCAGTGGAACTGTTAAAGGGTTGATCTGGTGGTTGTAGAAATACTGGCTCAGAGTCGGGCACATGGAAGATGCAACCTAGAGGCCCCCTTGAAAGAGATGATTGCAGGCAGGAGAGGACTTGCTGCCAGGGTGAAGTGAGGTGGTTGCTAATTGCTAAGGGAGGGTAGGGACAGGGGGCCGTGAGTGAGGACCCTGGTAGAAACGGACCGTGTGGTGGGGAGGGAAGGGGCAGGCAGGAGACGCTCTAGGGAGCGGCTGGAGCCCTGCAGGCCTTGATTATGCAGTCCTCGGGGGCCTCACTTGGAGCAGGAAAGGGCACCCCACTCCAGTGTTCTTGCCTGGAGAATCCTAGGGACGGGGGAGCCTGGGGGGCTGCCATCTTTGGGGTTGCACAGAATCAGACACGACTGAAGCGACTTAGCAGCAGCAGCAGCAGGGGGCCTCACGGGGGACCCTGAGGCATGGAGCCCGGTGCCACATGGCAGAGGTCACAGGCTTCCCACGCCCCTGCTCCCTAACCACCCCGAAGGCCTGTGTGGAAGCCCCTCCTTCTCCCTTCTCTCTCCCAGGTGCCGTGTTATGCTTTCGACAGAGGGCTCAAGAAGCATGATTTAAACCCACTGATCAAGACCAGCGGTGCTTACCTGGTGGATGACTCTGACCCGGACACATCTCTGTTCATCAATGTCTGCAGGGACATAGGTCTGTGTCTGAGGGCATCAGGGCTGGGAGTGGGGAAAGATTTCTTCAGAGGCTTCAGTGCCTTTGCCCTGGCACCATAGGGTCCCCGTGGCTCCGGGAGAAAGGGGCACATCCCTTAGCCACCAGCCACGTCCCGTGTCCCTGCTTCCCAGCCCCTCCTGCGGACCAGGGGCAGCATTCCAGTGCTTTGTCCTCGCTTTCCAGCTGCCTGGCCGGGCAGCGAGCTCATCCCCTTGCCCACTTTCAGAGTGGGGCTTGGCTTGCCCAGGGTCTTGGGATGGGATCCTACTTGTCCTTGTTTCCAAATTTCTTTTACCTTATATTGGAGACTTTAAGAAAATTTGACAGTTTTTCCAAGAGCCCCTGGACCCAGGGTTTGAGTGTGATTGCTATGCCCGGAGTGTGGTCTGATGCGGTGTCATGTGTTACCTCTTCCAGAGGCGCTCCGGGCCTCGAGTCCCCAAGTGCGTCTGTGTCCCCCTGGCGCGGCTGCCTGCCTGGTGAGAGGGGACCGCGCGTTCGACGTGGGCCAGCCCCAGGAGGGGCTGAAGCTCGTGAGCAATGACAGGTCAGTCTGCTGTTGGCGGGGGCAGCTCTCTGCAAGAGCCTGGCTTTTCAGGGGAGCTGCAAGAATACCCCTTTTCAGCAGGGCTTGAGAAAGGCCTTGCCAAGTGACTGCTACTTCACACATGCTTGTAAGCTTACTGGCCGTTGCTTGAGTCGAGTATTCTTGGTGACTCTCTAATCGTTTGTTTCTTAAATGGCAGAGGTCACAGGCTTCCCACGCCCCTGCTCCCTAACCACCCCGAAGGCCTGTGTGGAAGCCCCTCCTTCTCCCTTCTCTCTCCCAGGTGCCGTGTTATGCTTTCGACAGAGGGCTCAAGAAGCATGATTTAAACCCACTGATCAAGACCAGCGGTGCTTACCTGGTGGATGACTCTGACCCGGACACATCTCTGTTCATCAATGTCTGCAGGGACATAGGTCTGTGTCTGAGGGCATCAGGGCTGGGAGTGGGGAAAGATTTCTTCAGAGGCTTCAGTGCCTTTGCCCTGGCACCATAGGGTCCCCGTGGCTCCGGGAGAAAGGGGCACATCCCTTAGCCACCAGCCACGTCCCGTGTCCCTGCTTCCCAGCCCCTCCTGCGGACCAGGGGCAGCATTCCAGTGCTTTGTCCTCGCTTTCCAGCTGCCTGGCCGGGCAGCGAGCTCATCCCCTTGCCCACTTTCAGAGTGGGGCTTGGCTTGCCCAGGGTCTTGGGATGGGATCCTACTTGTCCTTGTTTCCAAATTTCTTTTACCTTATATTGGAGACTTTAAGAAAATTTGACAGTTTTTCCAAGAGCCCCTGGACCCAGGGTTTGAGTGTGATTGCTATGCCCGGAGTGTGGTCTGATGCGGTGTCATGTGTTACCTCTTCCAGAGGCGCTCCGGGCCTCGAGTCCCCAAGTGCGTCTGTGTCCCCCTGGCGCGGCTGCCTGCCTGGTGAGAGGGGACCGCGCGTTCGACGTGGGCCAGCCCCAGGAGGGGCTGAAGCTCGTGAGCAATGACAGGTCAGTCTGCTGTTGGCGGGGGCAGCTCTCTGCAAGAGCCTGGCTTTTCAGGGGAGCTGCAAGAATACCCCTTTTCAGCAGGGCTTGAGAAAGGCCTTGCCAAGTGACTGCTACTTCACACATGCTTGTAAGCTTACTGGCCGTTGCTTGAGTCGAGTATTCTTGGTGACTTCTAATCGTTTGTTTCTTAGAGCAGGCACACGTTTATCGTGATGCGGCCCGCATCCATCCACATGGGTTCCATTTCATGAGCTCACTGCTACCTTATGGTGTGTTTGAGTGTCTTCCCTGCTTCATCGCCCCTGACACTGGTTTTATGTCCATAGTTTTATTTATCTCTTCTTTAAAAAAAAAAAAAAAACAGTCCTGGAGGGCAAGCGGCAGGAGGACCACTTGGCCGTTGTCCTTCTGGGTACAGCTTGCTTCCTGACCGGGGTCCGGTGGCTCGCTAGCCCACCGTGGGCCCCTGGCTTCTGGCAGGGGTGGTTCATTTTCTTCCTTCTGACTTGTGTTTGCCCCTGGCTTGGCAGAGCACTTGCTCTCTCCGGTGGGTCCCACGTGACCACGTCCTGAACTTGTAGCAAGGATTTTTATCCACTCTGTTCCCCGAGCCTTTTGGTAGACGTCTGGCTGCACCTGCTCCTGTCTGGAACTCACGGTGTATCAGCGTGTGCAATTATAGACTGCACTCTGTCCCCAGAAAGCACCGGCGTGTGACCTAAATTGAAGCATGCTGGGAGATTCCCACATGTGTGAGTGTGCCCGCCTGCCAGGGCCGCCCAAGCTGCGTGCTGCAGGGTGCCCAGGCAGCTCCTCTAGCTCCCTCTCAGCTCTGGAGGCCGAGGTGTCTTTGGGGGCCGTGGTGGGGGGCTCCTCCTGAGACCCTTGGTCTCACTTGTGGACAGCTGCCTCCTCCTCGTGTCCCCTTATGACCTTCCCTCTGTGTGTCTGTGTCTGAGCCCCTCTCCTTATAAGGACAGCTCTCCTCTCTCAGGGACCCACTCCAGCAACCTCATCTTCATCCCCTCCTCCAAGGCCCCCCGTGTCCAAATACAGTCATGTCGGGGGTGCTGGGCATCGGGGCTTCCGCTTGTGAAACTTGCGGGAACAGAGTTCAGCCTCTCACCCTGTCTTCAAGTGATAAACGGGTGCTTCTTCATGCTGGCAGGGGCTGGAGAGGACTCTGGAGAGCGTGGGCTTGGAGCGAAAGCCCGAGGTCGCCTTCAGAGACCAGGAAGGTTGTCTGTTTTTGGTGCCTCCGTGGCCACAGCCCGCAGTGAGGCCAGCACCCCATGGACCCTTCCAGGGTCTGTCTGCCTGCCAGTGGGAGGCCATGTGGCCAGTGCTTTGGGCGGTCATCAGGTTTAAAAAAGAAAGTCCTCGGCTTGCCCTGAGAAGCTGTCATTTAGAGAGGAAGTGGCCGTGCAGCCTCGTGGGCTGAAGTGCACTTGGCCAGCTGGGCTGTGTTTGTTTTGTTTTGTTAGATGGTTTATAATTTTGTTCCTTGTCCTCCCGACAGCTTTTCTAAGAACTTAAGTTTACATGGTGATTATTTGACTTTTTTTAGGGGTTCTGTTTTGTTTGTTTTTTGAGAAAGTACAGCACTCGGTGAAGCTCACTTAAATTTTATGTCCCCCAAATGAAAATAAACGCGAGGGAGCCTGTCCTGTGGTTTCTTTTATGTCTGTGACCTACATCTGTTCTCCTCTCGCCTGAGTGAGGGTGCCGAGGGCAGCGTGAGGTGGGCTGTGGTGTCCGCGTTGGTCACGCTCGCTCTCTCCCCACCGTGTGCATCTCCAGGCTCGTCCTGAGTTACGTGAAGGAAGGGGCCGGCCAGCCAGACTTCTGTGAGGGCCACAGCCCAGCGGTGACCATCACGTTCGTGTGCCCATCGAAGCGCAGAGAGGTGAGTGGCTGACCTGAGCTCTGCACCCCAGTGGCGTTCAGCGGTCCTGCGTCCGGGGGTCCCCGTGGAGGAGACGAGCCACGGTGGAAGCCGAGTGGGCCCGGGCTGGAGCCGACCGTGTGCCGAACGTGCCTGGCTAGCTGTGTGCTCTTTCGCAACCAGCCCGAGGGGCCTCCGTCTACACCCGTAGGATGGTGTTTTCGTTCAAGGGTCGTGTGGGATGACATCTGGCAGTTCAGGGACAGATTTTTTTTTTTTTTTAAAAAGAACTTCACAGCGAGGCGGATGTCAGTAAATATTTGAAAAAAAGAATGTACATATGATCCTGAACCTGTGGATTTCTCGTGTCTGTTGACTGCCTCGCATGAGGCAAGGTAAAAACAGCTAAGCGGTGTGTAGGAGCATAGCAAGAAACGAGTCGTGCAGATGGCATATAGGCCTGGCAGACAGCGCTCTGGGGTTCCGGGGGTGGGTACCAGTGTGGGGGAAACAGGGCCTGAAGGGAGATTCCTGCAGCCTCAAGAGGCGCGTTGGCCCCCTCACCTGCCTGCCCGCCCCCTGCCCATGGGCAGATTGGTGACTCGCTGTTTACTCAGATTCCAGTGCCCGCTGTAAACTCCTTGAAGGTAGGGCCTTGCATCTGCTGTGTCCTTGGGCCCCAAGCCAGCGCAGTCCCTCAGGCCCTCTGCTGCTTAAGTGTCTTTGCAGATGGCAGTGCTGCTGAAGGGAGGCGTCCCCAGAGAGGAAGGGTAGGGCTTTCCTCCAATTTATTTCTGCCTGTCCTCCCCGCAGAATGAAGTAGGAGGAACGGAATTCTTTTGCCAAAGAATGTCCTCCCCCAAACAAACGTGGAATTTGCTCTGCTTTCTGGCCGGCAGCTGGCCGTTTTTTTTGTGTGTGTGTGTGTGTGTGTGTGTGTGTGTGTGTGTGTTGCGGGTTGGGGGGTTGTAAAGAATGGGACTACAGTGCGGGTCCAGCAGGACTTGCAGGGCTGAGTGGTGTCAACTCAGCCAAGACCCGGCGGGCCAGTAAACCACGCTGGTCCCGAACGTGATCGTGAGGAGTGTCATTTATGCTTTTCTTTTTGCATGTATTTGTGTATTTCTTCTTTCCATCCTACAAATGGGAATCAGAATCAGGGAGATGCTCTAAGGTGGCCACGGTCTCGGCATTTCCCCCTCTGATCTGTGCTGCGTCCAGTGAGCCTCATTCCACACTCTCACGGGGGAGACAGTGGGGAGTGCCCCTCCCTTCTGCTTGGGACACGAGGCAGTCGAGGCTGGTGTGTCCTCCGTGGAGCTTACGAGGCTCTGTGTCCAGCCTGACTGTCGCCTGGACAGAGCTTGGGCGACTTAGGCCCGGGGCCCTTAATACTTAGAAGGTTTATTGAAGCATTTTCACCGGCTCATTAAATGCTTTTAGGAGCTGGAACTTTAGTAAAACGTTCACCTTGTCACATAAATCTCTTTTAGAAAGCCCTACTTGAATTTACATACTGTAAAAACTCGCCCGGCCTAAGTGCAGCCTAATGGTTATTAGTGCACTAACCGAGTTGCACAATTATCCCCTCGGAACTTTTCCATCACCCAGAGGAGCCTCGTGCCCAGCCACCATCGCCCCCTGCTCACCCAGCCTTGGCCGGCGCCACGAGTCCCGCCTCTGCCCTTGGCCTCTGCCTTCCCTGACCTCCCGCGTACGTGGGGTCACACCCCACACGGCCTTGGGCGTCCGGCTGCCCTCGCTCAGCGCTCGGCCCACATCTCTGTTTGTTTGTCAGGCTGCCCTCAGCCAAGGGGGGAGTTGGGGCATCGATTTCCTGAGTAAGCAGGCGGGGCTGGACTTGGACCCCTGCAGCTTGTTGACCACGTGGTGGAGAAACTGCCCCCGGGCCCCGCGCCTGGCACCCAGCAGGTGTTCAGTACGCGTTGGCAGCGTGAGGTGCCCAGAGGCAGCACGGCTGCACCTGATGCCGGGGCCGGGGAGAGGACCGCTCCCCCAGGGACGTCAGAGGGTGGCACTACATCCCTGTTCACAGTGGTTCCTGCTCAGCACCCATCCCAGAGGGTGGGCAAGGTGGGGTGACAGCCTGGCCTCACCTGGCAGCAAAACTGGTCTGAGTACAAGTGAAGCCTGCCCAAGACCCTGTGGACATTCCTAGGAAGGGGCTAGGGACCATCTCCCTGTGGACATTCATAAGAGGGAGCGAGGGACTCTCCCCCATGGACTTTCATAAGAGGAGGCTAGGGACCGTCTCTCCTATGGACTTTCATAAGAGGGGGCTAGGGACCGTCTCCCCGTGGACTTTCATAAGAGGGGGCTAGGGACCGTCTCCCTGTGGACTTTCATAAGAGGGGGCTAGGGACCGTCTCCCCGTGGACTTTCATAAGAGAGGGGGCTAGGGGCCATCTCCTCCATGGACACTCATAAGAGGGGCTAGGGACTGTCTCCCTGTGGACATTCATAAGAGGGGACTAGGGACCATCTCCCCAGTGGACATTCCTTGGAGGGTCTAGGGACCGTCTCCCCCGTGGACATTCCTTGGAGGGTCTAGGGACCGTCTCCCCCGTGGACATTCTTAGGAAGGGGCTAGGGACTATCTCCCCCGTGGACATTCGTAAGAGGAGGCTAGGGTCCATCTCCCCTGTGGACATTCCTTGGAGGGTCTAGGAACCGTCTACTCCATGGACGTTCATAATAGGGGTCTAGGGACCGTCTGCCCTATGGACATGCCTTGGAGGGGCTAGGGCCTGTCTCCCCAGGTGCGCGCAGATGCAGTGGTTTCCACCCCCCTGGAGGGGGCGTCCATCTGGCGCCTGTGACAGAAAGGAGTGGACAGACCGAAGGCCCTTCACACATTGTGACTTCTGGCCAGGGGCGTGGTGGGGCAGGGGAGACCGCGTTCAGGGCAGGCTCCCAGGCTGAAGTTTGCATGTGACTCTGAAAGGGACCGGAAGAGCTCCAAAGAAGCTGAATTGTCACAAGTCAAATCGTCACAAGCTGTTAAGGGCCATGGCGGTACTCGAATGAGAACAACGTTAAAACCTCAGTATCACACCCTTGGCTTTTCCGGAAGCAGAGAAACTCTGGCTGCATTTGAGCCACATGAATAAAATGAATCTTTTTCCCTTTTTCTCTGGGTTTGTGGCAGGGCACCATTCCCAAGCTCACAGCGAAATCCAACTGCCGCTTTGAGATCGAGTGGATCACTGAGTACGCCTGCCACAGGGATTACCTGGAAAGCCAGAGCTGCTCTCTGAGCAGCGCGCAGCACGATGTGGCCGTCGACCTCCAGCCACTGAGCCGGGTGGGAGGTGAGCAGGGGGCTCTGGGGCCCAGGAGGGGGCCTGGGCTAAGCACCCCCTGCCCCGGGGTAGGCGATGCAGGTCAGACGGGGGGAGGCTGTGCTCTCCCAGGCCTGTGCGCATCGTGAAGCCCCTTCTCGTGTGTTCCCCTTTCCTCAGCCTCAGACTCCTTGTTCTACACCTCGGAGGCGGACGAGTATACATATTATTTGAGTGTCTGTGGAGGAAGCCAAGCACCCATCTGTAAAAAGAAAGATGCTGCAGTGTGCCAAGTGAAAAAGGCAGATTCCACTCAAGTCAAAGCGGCCGGGAGACCCCAGAACCTGACCCTCCGGTGCGTACAGTCCCCGTGTGACTCTCAAGGGCATCCTGCATGTCCCTGTGAAGCCCAACACGCTCCCCTGCCAGCCGCCTGCTTCCATTTTCCGCAGGGATGTCAGCTAAGCTGGCATTTTTTTTCCTGGTTGAGTCAGGCAGGTGCCATTTGTGGCTGACCCAGGTGGATGTTTTTCCTAGCTTTACAGTGCAAGTGCTGCTGTTAGTGCAGCTTGTTTTATAATCTGTTGTTTGTAGGGAGCTGCATTGTAGCAAAGTTACTTGATTAGTTGATACGGCCTTTGCATTTTACAGCTTATGTTTCTTAGAAATTTTGAGTTTCTCTGGCAGTTTGAGAAATCTGAAACACCACTAGCATCACACCCAAGAGTTGAACAACCAGGCGAATGCATTCAGGACGATTCTCCTGACCCCTGAAGTCAGGAGTTACCTTCACAAAAGCTTTATCAAAGCGTTAGTTGTCTGAAATTGTCGTCCGGGGTCCCTCTGTCAGACTTCCTGCGGCAGTTGCTGGTAGAGCTGCGTCTTCTTGGGCATAAATTATTTTGTACAGAACCCCAAAATGAGAGCAGAAGAGTCCCCATGTTCCCAGTAGAAGCTTTCGTGCTTGCATCCAGCCAATTTTCACTTGGAAATGAGAGGATGACAAGCTCATCCATTTGGAGCTCTTTTCCCCAGGACAGTCCTGCCCCGGACGGCGGGAGCATGTCCCCAGCTGTTTGTGTCTGTGCTGGTCTGTGGATGGTGTGCAAAAGTCTTAATGTAGAAATGCTTAAACATTCAAGTTTCTTTCTTGGTTCTACCAAACGTGTGTGTGTGTGTGTATGTTACAAAAACCTAGGTACTCAGACGGAGACCTTACCTTGGTCTATTCCGGGGGTGAAGAGTGTAGCTCCGGCTTCCAGCGGATGAGCGTCATCAACTTCGAGTGCAATCAGACCGCAGGTGAGTGTGCTTAGAGACGGTGGTGGCTGTGCATCGGTGGGCCAGGTTCGTGGAAGCAGAGGGCTGGGTGGTGGTCAGGCCTTCTCCTGCAGACGGGGCCTCACAAGGCCCCCTCTGTGGTAGCAGGCAGGAGGGCCCCCACTCACCCTGCCAATGGTGGACACACACATCCTGTTTCCATTTTCTGTTTGTTCTGGGAGTGGGCCCTGCCCTGGGCTCACCAGGAAAGCCTTTCTGTCCCGTGTTCAGCTCTCGCTGGAGTGTGGACGGAGCCTGTGGGCTGGGCTTCTCACCACCTTCTGGTGGGTTATCACCCAATAACTCTGCTTCCAGGAAACGAGTTTCTAGGTGAACCTTTCTGCAGTTGGTTGCCCTGTTATAGAGGTTGAATTCTGGGGATTATAAGAGGCCACAGGGCAATTTTAAGTGGAGTGGAGGGCTTCCCTGGGTGCTCAGATGGTAAAAGAATCCGCCTGTAATGCAGGAGACCTGGGTTTGATCCCTGGGTTGGGAAGATCCCCTGGAGAGGAGAATGGCAACCCACTCCGGGTATTCTTGCCTGGAGAATCCTGTGGATGGAGGAGCCTGCTGGGCTACAGTCCACGGGGTCCACGACTCAACAGCTAACACCCTGAGTCTTTCTAAGTGACTGAGAAGCTTCCTCGAGGCTGCCGTGGCACTGCCACTTCCTGCGCGTGATTGGGGTCTGTTGAGAGGTGATGGGGGTCTCAGCCTCATCAGAGCACCATCCTCTCCCGGGCCCCCCAAATAGTGACCTCCCCCGCTCCTCTGCATGCTGGCCGGGCCTCAGCCCAGAGCTGCAGCCTGGGAACCACCCGAGTCCAGCCCTATCTGCATAGCCGGCCAGCTCGCCCCATCCCTCCACCCCGAGGGGCCCCTGGTTCCTCCCTCTGTTTGTTTTGTACGTTCCCATGGAAGAGCTTTAACCTTCTAGTCCCGGGGCAGGTTCCACGTGATTTACGGGGGGTCTGGGAGAGGCAGCCGTGCACGGCGGGAGCCAAGCTTTAGAGGCAGATGTCTGAAGGTGAACGTGGGCAGGAGAGGGAGTGACTCGCCCCCGGGGTGCAAGCAGAGACTCACCTGGCATGAAGCAGGTGGGAGGGCGTCAGGGCGCCCCTCGGTTCCCGTTGCCCCCCACCGCCGTCCCCATGGTTCACGGCCCTGCTTGTGGTCTGTCAGCCCCCCTTGCCCCCCACGTGTGTCCTGGTCTTCACGTTGGAGTCGTGTTCTCAGTTGATTCATCGAACACGTCTTATTGATTGCTGTCTGCGAGGCCTGGGGATGCCTTGATGGCTGAGAGCTCTATGGGTGTGTGCAGAGCAGAGGCAGGGGGAGAATGGTGCTGAGGACCACAGCGCAGGGTGGTGCGGGCGGGGTCAGGGCACCCGGCAAGGTCTGTTGCTGGGGACCTGTGTCAGGAGGAAGGTGCCCAGGTCAGTGGGCTGGTGTCTGGGTCCCCCCTGAGGACTAGGAGGTGCTGTGTGGGTAAGGCGTATGGAACAGTGCGGGGCTGAGCCAGGCTCCAGAGGTGGGGGCCAAGGGGCTGACGCTCGTAGCAGGAGGAGCAGTCTGTGCAGAGGTGGGCGCCGGGGTGGCTGTGAGCAGGTCAGAGCCAAAGGCTCCAACCCTGGTTAAAGAGAGTGTGGAAACACTGTGGGGATCTCATGTCCTGTGGAGGGTCTGGACTCTGTCTGGAAACCAGCGTATAGGGGCTGGGTGGTGGTGGTGGGGGGAGGTGGGACACACATCTGGCTTGGGTGCGGCCTCTGGATCTGTCTCCCTCTTGCTGGAAGGCCCCACAGCCCTCCCCAGATTCTCCATCCCTCTGCCGTCATCCCCAGCTCCTCGGGGCCCTCAAGGCCTCTTCGAAGTCCACCCCTTCCTCTCCTCCTGGGCCTCCCGGGAAAGGCAGCCTCCTCCTCGCCCCCGAGTCCCCCGCCCAGACCCTCGGGCGGCCTGCCCCCACCCTGGCCGGGTGGGCGGCTCTGCTGCGGGCGCCCTGTGTGGGCCAGGGCCCCCTCCGCCTGGTCGCTGCCGCCTCCGGCCATGCTCCGTCTGCGCTTTTTATTAATGACTTGGCTGAGGTGGTCGGGAATGCGCTGATCTCATCTGGGCACGTTGGGAGGATCGAATGATCACCCCCGAAGACCGCAGGAGGATGTTGAGGAGGGCCCCTGGTCAGGGACTCCCAGGAAAGACTCGGGAGTCGTGCCAGGAAGCTAGAGAGCCCAAGTGGGCTGGAGACTGGAAAAACGATTAGAGGTCATTCTTTTTTTTTTTTTTTCCCCTTTTTGTTAGGAAAGTTTTCGAATCTATAAGTAGAAGGAACATTATGATGAAAACTTACATGCCTACCCCTCAGGCTAAACAGTCGTTAATGTTCTACCAAATTTGCTCCACGTTTACACGCTCCATCACATCAGCGATGGATTGTAACATTGCACCCCGACTCCGAGAGAGGACATTCCTTCACGTAACCTTGGTGCCAGAGAGCTGGCAAGGTGAACGGCAATGCTGTAATCCTGAAGACACCTGTCTTCCTAGGTTCATTTTCTTGAGACTGGTGACACAGAGACCTGATCCGGAGACTTTTAGATGTTTTTGTGGGAGACTTTGAGCCCCTTTCAGGCTGGAGTTGGATTATGAAATATTTAAGACTCCTTCCAACTCTGTAATTTGGAGCTAACTATATGTACTATACTGCTGCTGCTGCTGCTGCTGCTGCTAAGTCGCTTCAGTGGTGTCCAACTCTATGCGACCCCATAGATGGCACCCCACCAGGCTCCCCCGTCCCTGAGATTCTCCAAGCAAGAGCACTGGAGTGGGTTGCCATTTCCTTCTCCAATATGTGAAACTGTGTGTAGTCTAAAATTATTTCATTGTTGCTTTATTTGAGTTTAAGTTTAGAGAACTTAGAGAAGAGAAGCCCTTATGGAGTCTGTGTTATTGGATAAATGTAATAATGTATTTTTTGCATGTTTGAATGGGTGTTAATTGGCCACGGAATCTTGTGAAGGGTGGTTTATAGTTCAGCTTGGATTTCCAGGAATTATTTAGGCTTATGAGTTTAGGGTGGAGAAAGTAATGGCACCCCACTCCAGTACTCTTGCCTGGAAAATCCCATGGACGGAGGAGCCTGGTGGGCTGCAGTCCATAGAGTCGCCAAGAGTCAGACACGACTGAGCGACTTCACTTTCACTTTTCACTTTCATGCACTGGAGAAGGAAATGGCAACCCACTCCAGTGTTCTTGCCTGGAGAATCCCAGGGATGGGGGAGCCTGGTGGGCTGCTGTCTCTGGGGTCGCACAGAGTCAGACACGACTGAGGTGACTTAGCAGCAGCAGCAGCAGCATTGAGGTTAGGGTTTCCTGCTTTTCAAGACGCAGAGGTGCATAAGTTTATTTTTTCCATCCACGATGTATTTTCTTTACCACTCGTTTCAATAACTTAACATCTCATTTGATGTAGTAGATCTTATTATTGGTGATCC
The DNA here is from genome assembly GCA_006408675.1 of Madoqua kirkii. Classification (NCBI taxonomy): domain Eukaryota; kingdom Metazoa; phylum Chordata; class Mammalia; order Artiodactyla; family Bovidae; genus Madoqua; species Madoqua kirkii. The sequence goes on from SJYC01001292.1 coordinate 24,173, forward strand.
TGTCAAATAAAGAAATTAGACTATTTTACAGGGAGGAGTTAACGTTACCCTGGGCTAGTAAAGCACCATCCACAAATCCAAGTGGCAGGTGATCCCGTTTGAGACTCCGTCTCTCTAGTCTCTGTGCAGGTCTCGGAGCCTCTGCTCTGCGGTCACTTGGAGACAAGTGCATTTTCCTCCTTGGGTTGCTGCTGTCTGTGGATGTGGCCTCAGGACTCCACAAAGGATGGGAACTGCAGTGTTTTTTTTTTTTTTTAATTTAATGGCCCAGAACTAGGAGACCTGACCCAACTTCAGAGGCTGGGAGGCAGGAAGTGTGGTCGAGCTGTGTGCCCTGAGGGGGGAAGGTTGAACCGGTCTGGCGAGTGGGCAGCCCCATCTCCGTCGGGGCAGAGGGGGGTGGGGCGGCCCCCGGCTATGGAGGGAAGAGGCCGCTTCACCTCCCGCTGGTCGTGGAGGCCACATACCCTGAGGCCGCGTAAAGGGTTCGCAGGGGATTAACCTGTGCAGGTGGGATACCCAGGAAGCTTTCGGAATTGCCTGGAGAGCACTGATGGAGAGATTACAGAAAGTCACCCTGATCCCGCTGGTGGGTGGAAACCCATAGGAAAATAGCTGTCCTGGAGGCAAGGCCATTTTATGTTTAAAAAGCCACATAGTCTGAAAGAACAAGTCATTTATTTTAATATTTTAAATTATCCGACTTGTTTGTAATAGCTGTATAAGAATTGTAAGAAAGAACCTAGTTTTCAGTGTTTTAACCTAAAACCAACCAAACAAGAGCAACGTAGATTGGCAGTGAGGAGTCTTAGCTTTCTATTCTCTAAAAGTTCTCCGAGGAGTTAAATAAGAATGCAGGTCGGGGGCAGGCCGGCCAGCGGTTATTTAAATTTTACTTAAAATGGACTCTCCCTGTGGATCGTTAGGGCGTTTCAGATGCAAATCTAGCTCCTCGGGGAGGATGATCCTAGAATCATTCACAGTGCAATTGGTATTTAATCGTCTGTGAAGTTACCTGGTGAAAGAAGAACGCTCTGAATGCCTCAGGTTTTCAGGAAACACAAATCTTTTCTGATTCATGAAATACTGATTCGGCGGGGAGTAGCATAAACCTTGTGGGTGGATTGGGGCTCGGGAGCATTGAAGAAAGCTGGAGGAGCTTCACGGCTCCAGCATGGGGGGGGCATCGTTGTCCCAGCTGGAGACGGTGGGCTCTGTGTTGTTGGTAAAGGAGTTGGGAGCACCGGTTCTTAGGGAGAACAGCTTAGGGTACTAAAAAAAAAAAGTTTGAAAAACAGAAGAAAGAAAAAACCCACAGTAGCGCAGGGAAGTACTACTGCTTTGTGGCTCTGAGTCTGGCTCTGGGGCCAGACTGTCTGGGTTTGATTTCTGGCTTTCTAGCTCTGGAGCCATCGGCAAACTGCTTAGCCCTCCTAAATCTCCAGAACGGGGCTAAAACTGTCCTCATGCCACAGGGTGTGAAGGATGACACCCTCGAATGGATGCGGAGCCCTTAACGCAGAGCGCGTTGTTTGCCATCCAGCCCCGCAGAGAACGCCGGGCTTAGCGCCCTGCCCACCTTGGCTTGAGCTCCACGTGTGACTAGCCGCTGTTGCCACTGTTACAACTGCAACGATTATATTATTAAAGATTTAACAGAAGTTGCAATTGAAGCAGCGTTCACCCTTGGTGCAAAATATCATCTCCCTTTTCGTTAGAACAGTGTTCTCTTCAGGGCACTGAACTTTCAGAAAGGCGAGTCATGCAGGAGGTCCAGAGGAGGATTATTAAACCACCAAGGGTGGAAAACCGGCTGTCGTGCCAGCAGCGCACTAGCTCGGAAAGGCAAGGGGATAGAATTTCTTGTTGGGGAAAAGTCAACAGGGTTTGCAGAATCCCAGGCTACGTGGACCAGGGAAACTGGCTTGCAGGGAGGGCTGTTGGATTGAAGGACAATTTTAGAGGCCCCCGCGTGCCCGATTCCCCAGGATTTGGGATGCTGGCCCCTCTGGGAATGAGGTTACTAGACCTGAGCGCCCTTCAGCTGGGGGTGGGGGGAGGCCCAGACCTCATCAGACCCCTTATCTCTCTCCTCCGCTCATTTCAGGGACGAGTCCCTGGGGGACTTGTCCTGCTCACAAGCACATCGTTAAGACTGTGATGGTCCTGGAACCGGAATGACTCCCTGGTCTGACTTAAAAGGGTGTTATGAGCCTCTGGGAAGCTGATTACAGGCCAGGAGCTGCCTAGCACTGCCCGGGGGCTCACACCCATTGAAAACACCCTGCTGTCCTGTGAGGCCATCCTCCCGAGATGAAAGGGGCACAGGGCTGGCTGCAGGGATTCTGGGCTGGGCACCCTCTGATCTCTGGGGCTGGAGCCCTGAGCTTGTTTGCCTGCTCGCCTGCCTTGGGGGGTCCCATCCTGTGTGCCATTGGGCATCCTGGCGCCTCTCACGTCGCGGGCACCGTCTCCCTTTCGGCCTGACGCAGGTAACGACGGCAGAGGGGCTCCCGTGTTCGCCGGGGAGGTGGACTGCACCTACTTCTTCACATGGGACACAAGGTACGCCTGCGTGCACGAGAAGGAGGCCCTGCCCTGTGGCGTCTCCGACGGAAAGCAGCGCTTCGACCTGTCGGCGCTGGCCCGGCACTCAGGTAGGCGGCCGGAGGTGCACGAGAACCTTCTCTCTAGCCTCCTTCCCCACCAGCATGGCTGGAAATGCCGTAACTGTTCTCTTTGTCAACTGATCGTGTCCCAACCCTCCTCCCTTCTCAGGGAGCAACGTGAATTATCAGAGATGACACTGACTCAGGAGGTGAGATATCTGAATTTGAGGTCAGTGTTACTGTTCCCAGTTGGAGTGCCTTGGCCTCCTCTGATCACAGTTCAGTGAAAAAAATGACCAAGTGCCTTCCGTGTGCCAGGCCCTGTATTTTGTGATTAGAAACTTTTTTTTTAAACTCTTGTTGTTGAGAAGGTAGATCTTAAAAATTCTCACCACATACACAGAAATCGCTAGTTTCTTGTGATGAATGTTTATCTACACTACTGAGGTGTTCATTTCACGGTGTACACGTATATCGAGTTGTGTTGTATACCTACAGCTACCATGTGCTAGTGGTAAGGAATCCACCTGCCCATGCAGGCGACCTAAGAGACGTGGGTTCGATCCCTGGGTCGGGAAGGTCCCCCTGGGGAAGGGCCTGACAACCAATTCCAGTGTTCTTGCCTGGAGAATTCCCCTGGACGGAGGAGCCTGGCGGGCTGCAGTCCCTGGGGGTGGCAAAGAGTCAGACAGTACTGAGAGACTCAGCTAGCAGGGCGCAGCCCCGACAAGTTGCCTGTGTCACGTGGAGTAGCACATACGGCAGGAAGGGTGGCCTGAAGCCGCATAATCACCAGCTGCTATGGCAACGATGACTCCTGTGTTCTGAGCCCCCGCTGCTGAGGGCCGCCTCACGTTGGAAGGAGGATCCCTCTGTTGTGGGTGCCAGTCTGGGAACATGAGCCCCATTGCAGATGCCCTCAAGGTAGCGAATTGCCCCAGGAGTTACCATCCCGGTGCCCTTGTGGTTCGGCACCTCTGAGCCGCGGGCCTGGGGCCGTGGTTCCCTTCTGTAGACTGGTGAAAGGCTGGCCTTCTGTCTGCTGGTGGGCAGGGCTCCCCGCTCTGCTCAGGCCGGGGTGTGAGGCCTCTGCTGCCTCGTCCAGCTGTGTTGACTCCAGCACCTTGCCCTCTTCCTCCTCCCCCGGTTTTTCCTTGCTGTAAACTGAGTGCTGCTTTCTAATCCCTCTCTTCAGTTTCTTTTTTTTTTTTTTTTGGTAACCATTCCTCTGTCCAAGGCCCAGCCTGAGGTCTGTGAAGGATGCAGAGATGTGTTCAAGCTCAGCTGACTTTGGCCCCCTTCTCTGGTTCCGTGAATAATCAGTCCTGAATATTCTTTGGAAGGACTGACATTGAAACTGAAACTCCAATCCTTTGGCCACCTGATGCAAAGAACTGACTCGTTGGAAAAGACCCTGATGCTGGGAAAGATAGAAGGCGGGAGGAGAAGGGGACAACAGAGGATGAGATGGTTGGATGCTATCGCTGACTCAATGGACATGAGTTTGAATAGGCTCTGGGAGTTGGTGATGGATAGGGAGGCCTAGCGTGCTGCAGTCCAGGGGCCCTCAAAGAGTCAGACACGATTGAGTGACTGAACTGAAGTGGTTTCTGGGAGCAGGATTATTTTGTGTAGCGTTTACACCCAGGTAATTAAGATGCTGTGAAGTGAGAGCTAAAATCCTTCCCTGATAGTTAGACATCCTTCTGCGTGAAGGCCCCTCAATCCTCCCACCGCAGCTTTCAGAACCGTTTGTCCTTGTTTAGCAAGTGGTCCTTCCAGGTTGCTGACGGCCCTGTGTAGGGAGTGGGTTGCGCTCCCGCTGATGGGGGCTTTCGCTGTAAGCCCCGGGCTCCAGTCTCTGCTGGAGCATCCTCTCCGTGCGCGCCTCCGCCTTCCCTCCCGGTCCTCGGTGGCGGCTGCGGGGGCTGTGTGGGGACCGTCCGCCTTTGACTTGCTCTCTGCCCTCAGCCCCTGCTGCTTCTACCTCTGTGGATGTTTTCTGTTCAAACATGACTGGGTTGTGAACGGTTTTGAGTTCAGGGACCACCCATGTCTTGTTTGTCTTCTGGGGGCCCCGAGTGCTAAGCCCCGGGCCGGGTCGGCCTTATCTGTGGTCTGGAGGCAGATGCGTCACCCGGGGTCTGCGTCTGCCAGGTCCCAGCGCTGGCGCCTGGCTCTGCTTTTCAGATTTTGATTTCAGACTCTGAGGCTTGGGAGAACTTTTGCTGTTTAATCCTCAGGCTGCCCCGGTAAGCTGCCTCTTCTGAGGAGCTCTTTGGGGCTGGTTTGTTACTGTCACGTTCAAAACAAGCCTAGGATTCCCCCCATGTGTCTGTGCCTTCAGCCTGCCCAGGTCCAGGGATGTGGGAGCCTGTTGTTCAGTGACCATGGGCCTTTACCTTCCGCTTCATCACCATCTATGGTGTGACTCACACAGAAAAGCAATCACTGCCTGGGGCTAGAAAAACCTTTTTTTTTTTTTTTACATTGAAACTGAAACTCCAATCCTTTGGCCACCTGATGCAAAGAACTGACTCGTTGGAAAAGACCCTGATGCTGGGAAAGATAGAAGGCGGGAGGAGAAGGGGACAACAGAGGATGAGATGGTTGGATGCTATCGCTGACTCAATGGACATGAGTTTGAATAGGCTCTGGGAGTTGGTGATGGATAGGGAGGCCTAGCGTGCTGCAGTCCAGGGGCCCTCAAAGAGTCAGACACGATTGAGTGACTGAACTGAAGTGGTTTCTGGGAGCAGGATTATTTTGTGTAGCGTTTACACCCAGGTAATTAAGATGCTGTGAAGTGAGAGCTAAAATCCTTCCCTGATAGTTAGACATCCTTCTGCGTGAAGGCCCCTCAATCCTCCCACCGCAGCTTTCAGAACCGTTTGTCCTTGTTTAGCAAGTGGTCCTTCCAGGTTGCTGACGGCCCTGTGTAGGGAGTGGGTTGCGCTCCCGCTGATGGGGGCTTTCGCTGTAAGCCCCGGGCTCCAGTCTCTGCTGGAGCATCCTCTCCGTGCGCGCCTCCGCCTTCCCTCCCGGTCCTCGGTGGCGGCTGCGGGGGCTGTGTGGGGACCGTCCGCCTTTGACTTGCTCTCTGCCCTCAGCCCCTGCTGCTTCTACCTCTGTGGATGTTTTCTGTTCAAACATGACTGGGTTGTGAACGGTTTTGAGTTCAGGGACCACCCATGTCTTGTTTGTCTTCTGGGGGCCCCGAGTGCTAAGCCCCGGGCCGGGTCGGCCTTATCTGTGGTCTGGAGGCAGATGCGTCACCCGGGGTCTGCGTCTGCCAGGTCCCAGCGCTGGCGCCTGGCTCTGCTTTTCAGATTTTGATTTCAGACTCTGAGGCTTGGGAGAACTTTTGCTGTTTAATCCTCAGGCTGCCCCGGTAAGCTGCCTCTTCTGAGGAGCTCTTTGGGGCTGGTTTGTTACTGTCACGTTCAAAACAAGCCTAGGATTCCCCCCATGTGTCTGTGCCTTCAGCCTGCCCAGGTCCAGGGATGTGGGAGCCTGTTGTTCAGTGACCATGGGCCTTTACCTCCGCTTCATCACCATCTATGGTGTGACTCACACAGAAAAGCAATCACTGCCTGGGGCTAGAAAAACCTTTTTTTTTTTTTTTCTCTCGGTTACAGAACTGGAACAAAATTGGGAAGCTGTGGATGGCAGGCAGAGTGAAGAGGAAAAGAAGCAAATCTTCATTAACATCTGCCACAGGGTCCTGCAGACAGGCCAGGCACGGGGCTGCCCCAAAGACGCAGCCGTGTGTGCCGTGGGTGAGTGGTGCCCTGTGGTGAGCCGTGCCCGCGTGTGCAGGCGGAGCTGGGCTGCATCCAGGCTGGAGGGAATGAAGATGAGCTTCCTGTGGTTCATCACAGCCTCCTCTCTCTGGGTTCAGCACATAAACGATGGGAAGGAAAGGAGAGTTCAGTGACTCAGATGTAGGGAACTGGGGCACTCGGGCGTCTTGAAGCAGGCGGAAGCCTTCTGATGTGGGCTCCCTAGAGACAGAAAGAAACGTGGGAAAATCCTTGGTTATCTTTTCACCTTGTAACCCGAGGAAGAGAACTGCCAGCGCTTGGATAAAAAAACTTATTTTGATTTGTTAACGACTGTACTGCCTGGAATTGTTCAAGAATTATGGCTTCCGGGGAAGGGGACTCTCAGAATCTTGTATGAGAGAAGGGAAGGACCCTTTGAGTTCCTTTGGCTTTTAACTGTGTTGGCCGCAAGGTCTCAATTGGAGATTTAAGTGTTTAAACATGTTACTTAAGAGTCACTGGAAAGCGACAGGCAGAATAATTGGAATCTGTTTTGCAAGCATTAGATAAGCGATTGTGAATTGTTAACTTTTTAATTAATTTTTGTTGGAGTACAGATGCTTTTTGTTCCTTGGTAGCTTAGGTGGTAAAGAATCTGCCTGCAGTGCAGGAGAGCTGGGTTCAGTCCCTGGGTCGGGAAGATCCCCTGGAGAAGGGAAAGGCTACCCGCTCCCGTATTCTGGCCTGGAGAATCCCATGGACAGAGGAGCCTGGTGGGCTACAGTTCATGGGGTCACAGAGAGGCAGACACGACTGAGCGACTAACACACACGGTTGCTTTTTACAGTGTTGGGTTAGTTTGTGCTGAACAGCAAAGGGAATCAGCTATATGTGAACATGTCTCCTCTCTTTTTTGGATTTCCTTCCCATTTAGGTCACCACAGAGCAGTGAGTAGAGTTATAAGAGACTGTGAATTTAAATTTAAAATCCAGGTTGGATTTTAGGAATTATCCCAGGCTTCAGAACTGGTGTTGTGTCTTTTTAAGCAGGCGCGTCCCTGCCTTTATTTAAGAAGGACTTAAGACAGAGTTTCGTTGCTTTATTGTAAAAGTCACTGAACCAAGAATTGAGTGGTCACCTGCTTGGCCCCCTGAACAGATTTAGTTTCTACTTTGGTCACGAGACAAATGCTACCCCCTCGGTTTCAAATGACCTTGTGCCTCAGGGCAGCTGAGGCCCCCCTAAATGGGGGAGCGCTGTTATTTTCCGAGATCTCGTGACAGGCATCGCTGCCGCTGTCTGCCTCCCCTGCCCTTGAAAGATGCTGTGAGTCACTCTCGCACTTTCCTCCTCCTCCGCCTGGAGGTGCCCACAGGGTCCTTAGCGAGGCCGCCCCTGCTCGGTCAGACGTGTCACTCACGTCTAGAGACCCACTGACCGTCCTGAGCAGGCGTGGCGGGCTGGGAAAGGGGCCAACGCACGCCTGTGGGCCTCGGCTCCCTCTCGGTACCTCTGCGTCTGTGTTGTTAACCCCTTTTGATCACGTCTTCTGTTTTGTTCCCCCTTTGCTTTCTCTTTTCTAGATAACAATGGAAGTAAAAATCTGGGCAGATTTACTTCTTCTCCCACCAGAGAGAAAGGAAATATTCAGCTCTCTTACTCAGATGGTGATGAGTGCGGTGGTGGCCAGAAGATAATGACAAATATAACACTCATGTGCAAGCCAGGTACAAACGAAAAGCACAAACAGAAAACGTGGGTCCCCGGCTCCTGCAGGGGTGCCGTGCAGCCGCAGTTTCCTGTGTTCCTCCCCGGCCACCACTGGGACGCCACGGTGGAGTGCTGAGGCCCAGAAGCGTCTCGGTGGCCCCGCCGGGCTCTATCGCCCCCGCCCCAGGCTGGCCCAGAGATGGAGAAACCATATGGTGTCCGAGGGGGTCATGTTGCAATTTTCCAGATGAGTTATGCTCTCGGCACGGCTTCCACTTCCTTAGGCCTGGTGCCGGCCGATCGTGGGGCCCCCTGACTTCCTCCAGAGGGGGACCATCACGAACGGCTCAAAACGTCGTCCATGACCTTAGCGGGCACACAATAAATACTCCTCTTGATCTGCCTTTATTTATAGGTTCACATTGTTTTCCAGGGGTCAGGATCTATATATATATCTGCACATTTTTTATGTTTCTCAAAACATGGCATTCTGTGAATGCTCTTCTGTGTCCCACGGTCGTTATTTATCATCTGTCGGGACTTCCTTGTTGCTGCTGGCTTGGTTTTACTATTTTTACTTATTTTTCTCTATTGTTGGATTAATAACATATTTCCAGCATTAATTGTGCTGTGACATGTCCCCGCTGCCTCCTGTTAGAAGATTTCCTTTGGATAAATTCCCGGCTGTGAGATAAGTTCAAGGACCGGAACAGTATTTTATTTTATTTTTTTTTTAAGATTGTAAAAATATACATAACATGAAGTTGACCATTGTGAAGGAATTGTAAAACACACACAATCTGAAATTTGCCCCTTTAACCGCAGTTCAGTGGCGTTAAGCACCTTACGTTCACATTGTATGTTAAGTACGTTCACAGCACCGTCCATCTGCACAACTTTCTCGTCCTCCCAAGCTGAATCTGTGTCCCCCAAGCTGAATCTGTGTCCCCGTTGAACACTAGCTCACCCCCACCCTTGTCCTGACCCTGTTGGTGTGACCACTCTAGCGACCTCAGATAGCATTTATAGAGCTGGTTTGAGAACCGTGGAAGCTTCTCGAGACCGGATCAGTGACCAGTCTGGCTTGCCCATCAACAGGTGACCTAGAAAGTGCCCCGGTGCTGACAGATTCCAGTGCTGACGGCTGCTCCTACGAGTTTGTGTGGCACACGGCTGCGGCCTGCGTGCTCTCCAGGACCGAGGGGGACAACTGCACGGTCTTTGACTCCCAGGCAGGTGCGTGTCCGCGCGCCCGTGGGGCAGCCTCTCCTCAGCCACTTCAGCTGGCTTTTGGTTTTTGGCTGTGTTGGATCTTCATTGCTGCTTCGGCTTTGCTCTGCTTTCGGGGCTGCTCTCGAATTGTTGGGGGGGCTTCTCATTGCAGTGGCTTCTCTTGTGGAGTGTGGGCTTCAGTGGTTGTGGAGAACAGCTCAGCTGTTACGCAGCACGTGGGATCTTCCAAGATCAGGGATCGAGCCCCTGTCTCCTGCGTTAGTAGGCAGATCCTTAACTGAGCCACCAGAGAAAGCCTGTTTGTTTTCTAACATTTTCTCTCTGAGTGTTTCAGAGTTGATAACCTGCTTTAGAATTTATAGTAATACTGTTTGACCAGAACTCTGAAAATCTGGTGTTTGAGGCTTACTTGAGATAATGAAGAGACCTCTCTGATAGTCACAGTTGCTGTGGGCTTACTAATCATGAGCCCAAGGAACACGGGAAATAAATCATGTCTGGAAAGACATCCCGAGTGCCTTTCTGGCCGTGAAACCCACCATAGCCTTTTCAAGGTCATTGTATTGTGGTTGTGGTCCTGCTTCTGACACACCAGTGGTTCATTCAGCCAGGAATTGTGGGCTCTGACTTGGGTGTTGGGTGAACACGGCAGGAAGGGGTGAGTGAGGCGGTGGAGAAGGCCCGTCCCCAGGGGAAGGTCATGATGTCTCCATGCCGTCGGGCCAGCCCAGCCTCTCCTGCACCCCACGGTCTGACCCACCTGGGGCACTTTCGGCTCTTCTTTAGGGTTTTCTTTCAACTTGTTGCCTCTCACAAAGAAGAAGGGCGCCTACAGGGTCGAGACGGACAAGTACGAGTTCCACATCAACGTGTGGGCCCAGTGTCCGAGGATGACTGCCCGCCGGACTCAGGGGCCTGTCAGGTGTCCAAAAGGCAAGTGGCCGCTCAGCGATCCGGGTGTGCCCTCGGGTGTCCTGTGTGTGCGGATGTCCTCCTCCGGGACAGCTCTGCCACCTGCCGACGTCCTTCCTCGATGATCCTTTAAACCCTGGGAGGGCCTGGACTAAGGGCGTTTAGTTTCCAGAGGAGGGGCAGGACAGGAAGTGGGTGAGTGGGGTTGGGGGGGCCCTCGCTTCTGTGCAGTCAGCACTTCTCGGCCGCCTGGGGGGATCTATGCCCATGCTTCTCCAAGTTCAGTGCCGCGTTAGCTCAGATGAAGGGAGCTGAGCCTTGAAGTGGCGCTGACAGGTCTGGCGTCGGGGTGGGGTCGCCTTTGCGCGCCCACTGTGCAGAGATCCTCCCGCCCAGGTCATGGCAACCCCCATGCTCCCAGTGTCGCCCAGCGCTGGTCCCACTATCTTTTCTTAGAAACGCTTGGCTTGTTTTAGTGATAGGAAGTCTTGGAACTTGGGACGCAGCAACGGTAAGCTTTCGTATTACGACGGGATGATCCAGCTGACCTACAGGGACGGCACACCCTACAATGACGAGAAGCACACGCCGAGAGCCACGCTCATCACCTTTCTCTGTGACCGCGACGCCGGGGTGGGCTTCCCTGAGTATCAGGTGGGTGCTCACATGACTCTCCGCAGCGACGGGGCGAAGGAGGGCGAGGCTGTCAGTCTCGTAAAGGCGGGGGCAGAGAAGAGAGCAGGTGGAGGTGGGGCTCGTGACTCTTCGGGAGCGAGGGAGGTTCTGGTGGAGCTGACACGTGAGCTGGGATGGTCCCCGGGGAGAGGCTGTCACGCTGTCTGGCTTCCCGGGCCTTATCCAGGAGCCTGTCATGGGCCCTTTGTTTAGAAGCAGCGTTATTAGTCTCGTTTCCTGGGCACGTCCTCAGCTTCTTTGATTTTAATGAATCCTTTCAGATTTGCCAAGGGACATGGGCAGTGTGTATTTCTGACCAACAGTGGGCCGTACCACCTTCAGTCTCAGCCCTCGACCCTGCTGGTTTGGGGCACAAATCGCACAAAAGCGACAGCCCTGCCTTATTCCCATGAACAGAAGCTAGAGTTCCATCTTCACTCGCTTCTGGGCTGTGTTCCTTTTAATAGAGCGAGAGGGGATGGACAAAGGAGATGAATCTGCCTCCGATTCTTACTGAGGAACAAGTGTCCCACCTCTTTTGAAACGCTGGCTTTGTGTAACGAGTCCCCTTCTCTGCCGTCCCTCCCGTGTGTGTCCCGAGATTAGGAGGAAGATAACTCTACATACAACTTCCGGTGGTACACCAGTTACGCCTGCCCGGAGGAGCCGCTGGAGTGCATCGTGACTGACCCCATCACAATGGACCAGTATGACCTCTCCAGGTGAGGTGGGCCCACCTGCCCTCAACCTGGCCCCGTCCAGTTAGGGCCAAGGTTGCTTAGGCCCTGCCGGTGGGCATGTCCCTGAGCCTGTGAGAGAGCGTGCAGGACCAGGGTGGGGAGCGCCAAGCTGCATGAATTCTAATGATCTGGGAGCCTTCGCAGGATCAGCTGGTGTTTGCCCAGCACAAACCTCCATCTTCAGCTACATCCTTCAGAGCCATGCCTGTCAGTGCAGAGGTGTGGGGGCGGTCCCAGGTGTGCCGAGGGGGCTGTGTCTCCTGAGGCTGGAGAGGAGGTGTGGTGGGTTTGATAGGCAGCACACTAAGTCGTTAGAACTTAGAATGAATTATCCGGCCGAAAGCTGTTGGCTGGAAAAAGCGTGCATTTCCCCCTTGACCTTTCAGGCTAGCAAAATCTGAAGGCGGTCCCGACGGAAACTGGTACTCACTGGACCACGGCGGGGCTCGCAACACGTGGCGGAAGTACTATATCAACGTGTGTCGCCCTCTGAGCCCGGTGCCGGGCTGTGACCGCTACGCGTCCGCCTGTCAGATGAAGTACCAGATCGAGCAGGTGAGGCGGCCCTGCCCTCCGTCCCGGCCCTGGGCTCACACTGGAGGGTGGAGGGGGCGGTCTGAGTGAGTGGGTCCGGCTCACGCCGAGAAGCCCCTTGAGACAGAGAAGGGGGTCTCGCTGAGAACTCACCTGCCCCCCCCCCCCCAGAGATTTGATCACACTTGAATCGTTGCTCAGATTCAAAATGAAAAAGACAAAAACCGCTGGCTGTGGGGAACCGCCTCTGCTCACAGTTCTCAGCAGAGGAAGTGACTCTGAACAGCAGACGTCTGTCAAGGAGAGTTTAAGCTTCCAAAAGCTCTTGCTTCTGGATTGATGAGAGGGGTCGTCTGCTTGGCAGATCCAAGTGCCAGCCCTTCTTGCCTGGGTGCAGGCTGCACTCTGTCATCCGATGGAATGCAGTCCCTGCCAAAACCTCGGGAACGCTCCCCTGGGTGCCTTGTTGTATACAGTGCCTCTTAAAATAAAGATGTCTGTGTGCTTCTTTAAAAATAGCATGTCAAGGATGTACTTTTCCTGGGTCCCTTACACGGCAGCTCAGAGGTGTTTTCGGGGAAGCTGGCGAGCGCCCCCTGCTGGTTGAGTGGAGCGTGGTGGTGTGTTGGTGTGCACTTGGGCACATGTGTACTCTGTGTTGGAGCAACGGCCTCCAAGGACAGTCCACTCGTTATTCATGGATTCTGTATTTGCAAGCTGTCTGCTTGCTACCGTTCACTCGTGACCCCAGATCAGTGCCTGAGTGCCCTCACGGTCTGTCGTGGACATGTGCAGAGAGGCCTGGCGTGGCTCTGCGGTTTTGTCTCGGTTCTGCTACCCAGACGTCCAAACGACAGAGGCGAGAGGGGCCAGGCAGTGCGGTGCCAGACGCTCCTGGCCACACACGGACCGGGCTTGGTCCTTCCTCGAATGCCTGGGGGAGGACTGGCCTTGGATGGGTCGCTTAACACGTCTGTGAAATAAAAAGGATGTACCAGGGTTTTGAGGCTTCAGGATGGCAGTCTATGGGAGATAGACGTCCGCAGAGGTCAGTGTGCCCCCTCCCTCGGGGTGCGGGGGCGGGTCAGTTCTAGACCCCTGGCTGGTGCCCAGAGCCCGAGGGTGTGCACGTCCGTGGCAGGCCGTGTTGCAGGGCTTGCACGCGCCCTGGTGCACATCCGCCCTGCGGCTCCTCTACAGATGACTCAGTGTCAGTGCTGTGTTAGTAGATGCGGGTGGCTAATGTAAGCTTTGCTTTTTGGAGCTTTCTGGGATTTCTCTCCCCTGAGTGTTTTCCATCTGAAGTCAGCTGAATTTGCAGATGCAGAACCTGTGGGTTTCAAGGGCGGGCTGAATTTCCCCTCTGCGGAGGATTGGTGGTTCGCATTTGCTAATCCAGCATCTGTGGCAGGTCTGTAGGACACACCTGCCGTGCACAACGAAACACCCACCGTGTCAATAACAAAGAACGCAGTTGGTCTTTCTCCAGAGGGAAAGCTAACAGCCACGTGTGTTTGCAGGACTCAGTCTCTGAGATCGTCTCCATCAGCAACCTGGGGGTGGCGAAGACGGGCCCTGTGGTAGAGGACAGCGGCAGCCTGCTCCTGGAGTACGTCAACGGCTCCGCCTGCACCACCAGCGACCAGAAGCGCACCACCTACACCACCAGGATCCACCTCGTCTGCTCCACCGGCAGCCTGGTGAGGGGCTGGGGCAGTGCCGAGACCTCGCTTGGTCGGGCTCCTCTATCTGCACCCGACGCGGGTTCTCCTTGGTTCTGCTTCTGCGTGTGCTGCAGACCTGGGGAGGCCAGGGCCACGGCGGTGGTGCTTCTGCACCTGCCCTCCTCCAGTTTATGCCCAAGCCCCGCATGCTGGCTTGGGACACGCACCACAAGGTGTTCCCTTAGGCCTGAGCTTTCGCTCTGAGCCACACAGATGCCATCCTGCATGTGAGTTTCTGTTAGTCCTGGAGGGTCCCAGAGTTCTGTGATCTGAGGGTCCCACCTCATAGCAGATGAGGTCTTAGAGATGGCTCAGTCCAAACACCATAGCTCACAGATGAGGAGACGGAGGCCAGGCCCCGTGGGTGGACACGCAGGAATAATAACGAGCGGTCTGTTGGAAAAGCAGGAATGAAATCTCTAGGCTGGGAAGGTGGAGGTGACGGAGACTGCAGGTAGGCCCAAGCTCCTTAGCCAGGGCCGAGCAGAAGAGAAAATGCGACGTGAACATGCTTCGGGGTCATTGTATACAGTTTGCTCTTTTCTTTTTTTTTTTTTAACTTTTAATTTTATATTGTGGTTTAACTGGTTCACAGTGTTGTGATGGTTGCAGGTGGACAGCAGAGCAGTTCAGCCACACAGGTCTGAGTCGCCATTCTCCTCTGAACTCCTCTCCCACCCACACGGCCACTTACGGTCGAGCAGAGTCCCCTGTGCCATGCAGAGGGTCCTTGTAGGTTATCCATCTTAAAAGCAGCAGTGTGTGCATGTCCCTTCCGAAGTCCCTAACTGTCCCTTCCCCCCATCCGTCCCACCTGGGAAGCCTAAGTTTATTCTCTTTAAGTCTGTGAGTCCATTTCTCTTTTGTAAATAAGTTCATTTACTGCTGTGCCATTTCTTTTTAGAGTCTGCATGTAAGGGGTTTCTCATGATACTCCTCTTTCTCTGTCTCCCTTAACTTCGCTCGTTATATACATTCCCTGCTGGTTTTTAAAAAGCAGTGTGGTAGAAGATACATCAGTATGATACAAGATTCACTGTCTCAGCCATTTCTAGGTGTAGAGTTGAGCGGCATTAATGCCGTTGCAGTGCTGTGCACCCATCCTGGGTCCATCTCCACTGTGTCCACTGTTATTCTAAACCTAATTACTTTTTTTTAAACCTGGAGTTTTACGTTTATAGTTGCATCACGTGTTTTTGAGCAGTCACCAAGCCCTTCGATGGCCATGTAGTGGGGATGATAGAGTTCACGTGTATCGTCAAACAGATTATTTCCGAGGGTTGATGGCGCTTCGTAAGGGTCATTTGCAGCGTCCTCCACTTGGGTGGACGTGTTACTGGCCCAGTGCGTCCGCTCCACCTAGCAGGCGGGGGCTCGGCCACTTTCATCCTAGGCGTCTTACAGACGTCAAGTTCTCTCTGTCCTTTGCCAGCACACGATTTTTTTCCCAGGAGATCACGTCTTAAGAGCTTAAGAAAGTTGCCCTGATAAGGGGAGGAAAAGCCTCGTGGGCTGAGCTCGGCTTGTACAAGCAAAGCTCTGCATAGCTGAGCCATAAACACACACTATAAGCCTGAGCTGGGCTTCCCGAGTTCTGCTCTCAGCGCCAGGAAGGAATGCTGGCTGAGCAGCTGGGACCTCGCTGGCCGCCTCTGGGCCCCCTCGGAACCCCACCCTGGGCCTCTCTCTCCCCTCTGCTGGGCCTCGTTCCCCTCCACTCCCCTCTCTGGAATCTCTTTGTGGTGAAGATATTGGACAGTTCTAGGAAGCCCTCTCAGACCCTTACTTTTTCAGCTTCCCTGGTCATCCTATTTGAATGGGGTTTTCACAGAGATTTCACGTAGTTACTGTATCCCTCAGCACTGGTCCACGACTCCCACCCACACGGCCACTTACGGTCGAGCAGAGTCCCCTGTGCCATGCAGAGGGTCCTTGTAGGTTATCCATCTTAAAAGCAGCAGTGTGTGCATGTCCCTTCCGAAGTCCCTAACTGTCCCTTCCCCCCATCCGTCCCACCTGGGAAGCCTAAGTTTATTCTCTTTAAGTCTGTGAGTCCATTTCTCTTTTGTAAATAAGTTCATTTACTGCTGTGCCATTTCTTTTTAGAGTCTGCATGTAAGGGGTTTCTCATGATACTCCTCTTTCTCTGTCTCCCTTAACTTCGCTCGTTATATACATTCCCTGCTGGTTTTTAAAAAGCAGTGTGGTAGAAGATACATCAGTATGATACAAGATTCACTGTCTCAGCCATTTCTAGGTGTAGAGTTGAGCGGCATTAATGCCGTTGCAGTGCTGTGCACCCATCCTGGGTCCATCTCCACTGTGTCCACTGTTATTCTAAACCTAATTACTTTTTTTTAAACCTGGAGTTTTACGTTTATAGTTGCATCACGTGTTTTTGAGCAGTCACCAAGCCCTTCGATGGCCATGTAGTGGGGATGATAGAGTTCACGTGTATCGTCAAACAGATTATTTCCGAGGGTTGGTGGCGCTTCGTAAGGGTCATTTGCAGCGTCCTCCACTTGGGTGGACGTGTTACTGGCCCAGTGCGTCCGCTCCACCTAGCAGGCGGGGGCTCGGCCACTTTCATCCTAGGCGTCTTACAGACGTCAAGTTCTCTCTGTCCTTTGCCAGCACACGATTTTTTTCCCAGGAGATCACGTCTTAAGAGCTTAAGAAAGTTGCCCTGATAAGGGGAGGAAAAGCCTCGTGGGCTGAGCTCGGCTTGTACAAGCAAAGCTCTGCATAGCTGAGCCATAAACACACACTGATAAGCCTGAGCTGGGCTTCCCGAGTTCTGCTCTCAGCGCCAGGAAGGAATGCTGGCTGAGCAGCTGGGACCTCGCTGGCCGCCTCTGGGCCCCCTCGGAACCCCACCCTGGGCCTCTCTCTCCCCTCTGCTGGGCCTCGTTCCCCTCCACTCCCCTCTCTGGAATCTCTTTGTGGTGAAGATATTGGACAGTTCTAGGAAGCCCTCTCAGACCCTTACTTTTTCAGCTTCCCTGGTCATCCTATTTGAATGGGGTTTTCACAGAGATTTCACGTAGTTACTGTATCCCTCAGCACTGGTCCACGTGGGCCCAGGCAGCATGGAGTGAACGGAGAGCCATGTCCCCGGGGGGTGCTGTGCTATGGTCCCCCTGGGCTCTGCACGGCCACATGGTGGGGCCACAGGGACGGCCATGTTTGCATTTCACTGTGGGCGATGCCATGGCGGAGAGGGTGGGGAGGCGTGGGGACTGGCGGCTGTGTCCCCTTTCCCCGCGTGTCTGGGCTGGTGGCTCAGCTCCTCCATGACTCCCCCCATGTCCTCACCTGTCAGGGAGGGTGGCAGAGGTCCCCTCCGAGGCTGATCGCACCCCGGGTGTCCGGCTGGCCGTGAAGACTGTGCCCGTGTGGGAGCGCGTGCGGCTCACGGCCGGGCACACCTCACCCCGTCGGCCAGCCTCGCCTGGGTCCACAGCGGTATGGCCGTGCTCTTGTGCATCTCGCCTGTGGCCCAGCTGCTCTGCGTCTGGGTCCAGTTGAATTCAGTTCAGTCGCTCAGTTGTGTCCGACTCTTTGTGACCCCATGAACCGCAGCACACCAGGCCTCTCTGTCCATCACCAACTCCCGGAGTTCACTCAGACTCATGTCCATTGAGTCAGTGATGCCATTTGACCATCCCATCTTCTGTGGTCCCCTTCTTCTCCTGCCCTCAATCTTTGCCAGCATCAGGGTCTTTTCAAATGAGTCAGCTCTTTGCATCAGGTGGCCAAAGTATTAGAGTTTCAGCTTCAGCATCTGTCCTTCCAATGAACATTCAGGACTGATTTCCTTTAGGATGGACTGGTTGGATCTCCTTGCAGTCCAAGGGACTCTTGAGAGTCTTCTCCAACACCACAGTTCAAAAGCATCAATTCTTCTGTGCTCAGCTTTCTTTATAGTCCAACTCTGGGTGTAGAATGGTGTTCAAAAGCACAGCCTCGAACTCTGACCCAGATTTGGATCCCAGTTCTACCATTTACTCTTGGTGTGACCCCCCCAGGTAGATTCACTGGCATTCACGTGTAAGAGAGAACAGTCCCCTTAGTAGGAAGGATGACGTCATCAGATGAGGCAGGTTAAGCTCCTCACTGGCTCCACCGTATGTTAATCCACCTGCTTGAACTCTTCTTGTTATCCAACTAGTGTTCTGGTCGTTAGAGAGTGTTCATGACCTTGAGTTGACTTGTATCCCTTGATTTGGGCTTTCAGCATACCCATCCCATATTTTCTCTCAACTGGGAGTGCGTGGTCAGCTTCCTGTGGAACACAGTGGCAGCCTGTCCTATCCGAATCATCACAGACATAGACCAGGTACGGATAGGGTCCCGGGCCCCCCTGCCCCGGCCCCAGCCGCCCCGCGTCCCAGCCTCACCCCTCCCTCTGGCCCCTTAATCCCTGCCTGGATAGCAGGCGTTTGGAAAGGGTCCTGCATTCCCCACCCTCTGCCCTGGCCCACCTCCCGGCCTGGGATGAGAACCAGGACTTTCCTTCTGCTCCCCGGTTTCCCAGACCCCACCCTCTCCCTCCCTCCCACTGTCCCTCTGGCCTCATGGGGGCCCCGGGGCGCTCTGCCATCGTGGGGACAGAGGCTTAATTTCACATCACGGCCACACCCGGGACACGTCAGTGCCCTCTCGGCCATAGGATACGGCCCTAGTGGCCCACATAACGCCCAAGGTTTTCACGCCCTGACCCCAGCCATGTGCCTACCTCTGCCTCTGCCCTGCCTGATGTCCTCACTTCTCTTTTCAAGTTCCCTCCGAGTGACAGAGCTCCCCCAGAGAATGTACCTGGCTCAGGGAGGCTGCGGGCGGGAGCCCCCTGGCCCCCGCCCACTGGCAGGGCTTTCTGAAGCTGCTGTGGAGTTCTCTGCGTAGGGTGGGCGGGGTGGAAGGAAGACACGGCGAGGGGTCTCACTGCGCCTCCTAGAATTGAGGAGAGACGGAGTTATTTGTGGATCTCTCGTGGATCTGTCTCTGGTTTGGGCTCTCCTGATAGCCCAGTTGGTAAAGAATCCGTCTGCAATGCAGGAGACCCCTGGTTCGATTGCTGGGTCGGGAAGATCCCCTGGAGAAGGGATGGGCTGCCCACTCCCGTGTTCTGGCCTGGAGAGTTCCAGGGACTGTAGAGTCTGTGGGGCTGCGAAGAGTCAGACAGACTGAGCAGCTTTCACTTCACTGTGGTTCCTCACTTTTCCGAGGGGCTCAGCCGGGGTCTTGTTCGGGTGAATACAGCAGTCTCAGCGTCTCAGGAGGGTGGCACCGCTGAGCTGCTGTCCCCCCTGGGCGCCTCAGATGCGGCACCAAAAGGGGCCGTGAGCTCGTCTGGGGCGCTCCTCCGACGGGGTCGGTGCCTGGCAGACGTGGGCGATGCTCTGTCCCTGCCGTGTCCTCCAGAACCGGGCTTGAATGTGCCTCTTCGCCCCTTTCATTCCCACAGGCCTGCTCCATCAAGGACCCCGACAGCGGGTACTTGTTTGATCTGAACCCACTGAACAACTCCGAAGGATATGTGGTCTCGGGCATCGGGAAGATGTTTCTGGTAAGACTTGTGGGGTGCACTCTGATTTGCCTTGGAAGGACGGGAGGAGGCGCGGAGCTCACCCTCATCTCGTGGCGGGGTAGGCAGGTGTCTTTAGGGCCCCCCCAGGGCACGGATGGCAGCCCCCACCCAGGAGGAGACGAGAAGTCCTAGTGTAAAGGGGGATGAGGTGAAGCCCTTGCCTCCTCCCGCTCTGCAGATGGGAACTAGGAACAGAAGGGCTGCTCCTGGCCCTGGCCCTGCGTCTGGAGTGGTGGCCAGGCCAGCACCATGCACGTGGCCCGCGAGCCTGTGGCCAGGGCCGTGTCTCAGGGCCCAGCAGGCTGGTTCTCATGCCCGCTGGGGTTTTGAGTCCCTGGTCAAAAGGAAACGGTGATCGTGCTTGCCTGTAAAAGGGAGACGAGCCGATGGCACGCTCCAGAATCTTCCGACAGCCCCTCCTTCGTGGGCGGCCCTGGCAGTGTGTCTGGAGCTGCAAAGAGGAGAAATTCCACGTAGTGTGTTCCGTTATAAATCAAGCACTGCTGGACAGAGAGAAGCTTTTTAAAAATCTGTATTTAGGTTTAACTTTTTCTAGCAGAACCCACGTTGGAAGGAGAGAGTAACCTTTGAAGCGGGGATCTCATCCCGAAGGAAGCTGGGATGAGAATGTCATAAAACCAATACAGGGGGGCACTGGAGGCACAGCACATGTGGGAGGGCATGCAGGCTCCTGTGGAGCCTCGAGACCCCCGATGGGGCTTGTCAGCCAGCAGCACGGTACTCCTGGCCCCTTCCTTCCCCACCCACTCTCAGAAGTTGCTGCCCTCGAGTTTGGCTCGTAACAGGTTGTAGTACGTGCCTGCAGTGTATTTGGCTGCCTGTGTGAGTGCGAGAGGCAGACAGGAACTTCAAGATCAAGCCCCTTAGGGGCTTTGTCAGAAGAGGTAAGTCCCCTGGGGGACTTGCCCAAGGAAGTGAGCCCGGAAGACCATGCCAGAAAAGATGAGGACATCTGTAGGGGCTATGCTGAAAGAGGTGATCCCGTGGAGAAACGGCCAGAAAGGTTCCTTCTGTGCGGTGGCCGGGGTGGGGGGGTGGGGGGCAGGAGGAGGTGACGGTGCAGGGTGGCAGACAACAGGCGCAGGCTCCGGATAATGGTAGTGGTGGGGTGAGCAGGCTCCCGGGAGCCAGGGCCCTGGGCTTTGTGCTGCCAGCAGGGCCACCAGCCAACTACTTGGCGTTGCTTCTTGGCGCCTGGCCCTGCAGGGCTGGGCTGCCACGTGTGCTCCTGCAGGCTGCGTGGCTGCAGGCCATCGGCCCGGGCGTGTTCTCACGTGGCCGTTTCTTAGATGGGAAACTGTGATCTTAAGGAAAGACACTTTGTGTACAGAGATCTTAACTTTGTGTACATTGTCCATAAACACTGACCGGTGATAGAAAAGCCTGTGTGTGTCTCACACCCAAGAGCGAGTTCTGCTTCACTCTGTCAACTGCTGGATTTAAGAGAAATGGTGTCAGTAGCTTCGAGAGTTGGAGGGCCAGCACAGTGCTGTAAAGCTGTTATTCTCCAATTAAAAATAAAAAAGAAATACAGGGGTATCCACTTTTTCCAAATTTGGATACATCTAATTTACATTTAGATTTGATTACCAATTCAGGTTTGGGGAGAAAAATTAAATTTTAAATTTTTGACAATAATGAATCATTTCTAAAATGTCTACTACTGTATAACTGAATAATAGTCTTTATCTAGTGTAAATGGATAAATCATTACATAAAAGGGAACTGGATAAAGGTTAAATAACGTGCAGTTTTCTGGGTCGTATCTTATGGATATAAACTTAGAGCAAGAGTTTTCAGGAACGTTGTGAGATTAGTATTAAGCAGGTTGGGAATGTGTGGGCATCGATCATGTTGGCGAATCGTACCTGTACTTTTTCTAAAGAATGAGTTGTGTGTGTTATACACACACATGTGTATTTACATATATATATATATAAAACACACATATGTGTATTCACATATGTCTTATTCATATGTGACTTTATAAAGCCATAGAAAGGTTTTTCCAGCATTTCAGAATATTTAAAACAGTTTTTCAGAACATAGAACAGGTTTTTACACAACAAAAGCCTTTTATTTAAATAAAAAACAGGGGTATCCCATTATATTTACTTTTTAATGTGACTTCAGCCATATGTGCTTTTCCTATTATAATAAAAAAATACTGCAACATTCTGGCTATATATGTTGGCATATATTGTTGCATGCAGACTGTCTCATACAGTTAAAGATAGAGGGCTAAATAAACCATTCAAGGCAGTTTATGGACATTGCTGTTTGGGCTTTGATTTTTGCCTTATGTACTCGCTTTAGGATTTAATTGCCCAGACGTGGCAGATTGGTCATTTGCGTGATATTGAAGAGTAGCAGCTGTCTGGCAGGGCAGGGTTTGCATTGTGGGGTTGTATCTGCGGCGGGTCACGCAGCCTGAGCTGGTGTGCGGTTCTCGCCCTCTGGCCTGCAGTTCAACGTGTGCGGAGCCATGTCCTCCTGCGGCACCCTGGACGGGAACCCAGCTTCCGGCTGCGAGGTAGAAGCCCAGACGGACGACGTGAAGACCCTGAAGCCGACCAGGCTGGTGGGCCTGGAGAAGAGCGTGCAGCTGTCCACCGAGGGCGTTATAATCCTGAACTACACGGGGCTGCCTTCCCACCCCAGCGGTGAGCTCAGATTCCTTTAGCCCCTCACCAGTGTCCTGGTGGTTTTGTGATGGCCGGCCTTTCTGAGAGTGACGTGCGCGTCCCTAGAGGCTCCGGGTCTGGCTGCCCTCTGGCCTCACATGCACTGTGCGTGTCGGGCCTCCAGGGTCTTCTCCCGGCCCCTGAGTGCATTCTGCAGCCGGAGGGTCCCAGACCGCTGTGTTCTGTTCACACCCGCAACCCCCAGCATCTTCCCCCAGCACCCCCAGCGGCTCCTCTGATAGGAAAGTGTTCACTTGGCCTCTTGTCGCCTGTTTTTCAGATATTGAAGTGATGAGTGAAGATGGTAACAGTTTTGCCATCTTTATTGGGTTCTCATTTCTGCCCCTTCCTGCAGCTGTGACTGTAAACAGAAGTCGCCGTTGTGGCGTCCTCAGGTGTGGCGCTGAGTGTGAGCGCCCCCGGGGATGGTGGTGGAGGAGCAGCTACCGTGCGGGCCTGCTGGCCGCCGCGTGCCGGGCCCACGTGGAGGTGCTGTGTGTACTCAGCTGCTTGGTTCTCCACCAACCCCAGGCACCTCATTCTTGGCCTCAGCCCTTCTTAACCACCTCCTGGCATCCCAGGTGATCAAGGCCCAGGAGGCCTTGCGCCCTGGACAGAGCGCCGGTACTGGGAGCCAGGTCCCCTGTTACTCATCCCGGTTCTGCCGATGGACACATTTACTCAGTGCTGAGGATCAGAGGCCCCCAGAGGTGCCCCCTCCACACACACAGCCTAGGGCCACACAGCTGGTGAGGGGCACAGCTGAGGTCAAAACCCACGTGGTCTGACTTCTGGACCTGCGCACTTCTCACCGCACTGAGGTGGGCTCGGGAATGGGCACTCGTGTGATGTCCAGTGCCCAGAATAACAGGGATTGTCTGAGTCCATGTCAGAGGGAGCCGGGATCCAGAAGGGAGTAGGGATGGCTCTGCCTGTCTACGGTTGTCAGCTCGTGCTGTGCACCTTGCCTCAAGCTGACAGATCCATTAGCACACCAGGAAGAGGACTTGTAGCATGCTGAAAGGCTGATTTTGGGATTCCTGGGAAGGGGGTTAAAAATTGGGGGTCTTGTTAACTTCGAGGACAGAAGACGTGGGTCTGGGGGCTGCTGTCAGGTCTGCGAAGGGCTGGGCTTGAAAGGGGATTGCTCTCGTTAGGCCTCATTTGTTGGGGAGGATTCAGACAAACAGGGGGACGGGAATCCTTTGCTTTACAGATGTGAACTTCTTCATTTCTGGGTCCAAAGAGTCAGCTGCTCACTCGCCTCCATATCCAAAAAGAAATGTGCTTCACTCTTGTTTTTTATTGACATTTTCTTAAAAAAATTTTTTTTTTTGGCCAACCTGTGCAGTACGTGGGGTCTTACTTTCCCAGTCAGGGATTGAACGCGTGCCCCTATGGTAGAAGCTGAGACTCTTAACCACTGGACCATCAGAGATCACCCTTCAGTCATGTTTATAATTCTCATTTCCAGTTCCAGAGTATTGTTTAAAAATGGAATAGATGAGGCGTCTATGTGTCCTTTTTTTGTCCTAATTTGGAAAATGACCCCACTGTTTAATAATGAACTAGATTAGACATTTATGTGTATGTGTGTGTATATGTACATATATATTTTTTACCCTAATTTGGAAAATGACCCTCTGTCTCT
Source organism: Madoqua kirkii (assembly GCA_006408675.1). Taxonomy (NCBI): domain Eukaryota; kingdom Metazoa; phylum Chordata; class Mammalia; order Artiodactyla; family Bovidae; genus Madoqua; species Madoqua kirkii. Next base: position 48,021 of record SJYC01001292.1, read on the forward strand.
GCGGGGTTATCAGTGTGGGCGTGTGGCTGACAGCCACTGACATTTCTCTGCTGGGTTGGGACCCAGGCGCCAGCAGCCCCCCGGGGGTGCAGCGCACGTCTGACCTTAGAGCTGTGTTGCTCCAGGCTTGCCACTCCCTTTCCCTCTGCTTCAGTGTCCTCCTGTGAAAACCAGGCGTCTCTGAGGTCCCCTGTGGGACTCATTAACATGGTAATGACGCCGAGGCTCTTCCCTCCGTGGAGCTTCCGCCCACATGGTCCCCTCCCTGCAGGAGCCTCTGTCTTGGGTGTGCCACCTCCGCTTCCTCCCTGCCTGCCTCCCCAGTGGTCTGTTCTCGGCTCCGCAAGTCGAGTGATGTTCGAAGTGTTGGGTTGTATCGCTCCTGCTTTAGACCATCCCCTCCCGACCTGGGGTCTCGGTGTGCCCAGAGCAGCAGCCAGGCCTGTCCAGTGGCCATGGGCACCCTGCTGCTCCTCGCTTGGGCCCCTCCAACCTCCTGGTCCTCGACCAGGAAGGCGCACCCTCCCCATCTGAGCCCTCGTCCTTGGTGTTTCCCACTGCTCACAGCAGTCTCCGCTCTAGATAGCCAGGTGGTTCTTTTCTTCTCTTCTGCAGGGTTGGGCTCAGATGGCACCTTGCAGTGAGCCCAGCCATCGTGCCTTATTCCCCCCTCAACCCCCCTACCCCACCACCCGCAAGCCCTGGGCTTTCTCAGCCCCATCCTGCGGTATCTTCCTGCATTTGCATCTGTCCTGCCGAGGCTGCAGAAGTCTGCTCACTGTCAGGGCGCTGAGCAGCCTTGAGGGTCAGCTCCCAGGAGAGCGGGTTTTCTTCTGTTTCTTTCTCTCCTGTGTGTAGTACGAACGTAGTAAACGTTGAATAAGCTGTTGAAGGAGAGTGATAGTTTTCTAGTGTTTGGATGGATAAATGGACGTAGCAGTCTCTTCCTTCTTGGAACGGAAGAGTGCCAAGACACTGTGCCCATGGTGTGAGCCTTCCTTACGAGGGTCTCTGTTCCAGTGTGTGTGTGACCTCTTCTTAACTCAGGTCCCTGGCACAGATTGGGTGCTGTGACCCTGTCTAAGCAGATGAGCCTGGAGGCTCATGTCCGGGCGCCCTGTCCCAGTGACCCACCTGTGTCCAGCGACGCTGTGGTCGCTGCTGTTTCTCAACAGTCTGGCCTTCTGTTCCCAGGGAGGGCTGACGCTTTCATCATCCGCTTCATCTGCAATGACGACGTTTACCCAGGGACGCCCAAGTTCCTGCACCAGGATGTCGACTCCAGCCTGGGGATCCGGGAAACTTACTTCGAGTTTGAAACCGCGGTGGCCTGTGTACCTTCTCCGGTAGATTGCCAAGTCACAGGTGAGACTGGTTGGAAGTGTGTGTGCATGCCTGTGAGCATATGTGTGTGTGTGTGTGTGCATGTGTGCGTGTGTTTTATTTTCAGGCAGCATGACATTTGTGTTACACGTTTCCCTTGACTGATGCGTAGAGTTGTAAAACGTCTCTTGAAGTGAATCTGGGTTCACGGTTTTGAGCTATCATTTGGGATCAGAAGCTGCTTAAGGACAGAGACAAAAACTAGAGGGGAAAAGTCAAGTGCACTGTTGGAGCTCCTTACTGGAGGGATAAGAGGATAAAGCTTGGAAAGGGGTCCCCGACTCTGAGCTGGGTCCTTCCTCTTTGTGGCGGCCCCCACCTCCTCAGCCATGGTGCTCTGTTGTAATGGCTGGTTTTCTTGTTTGTTTGTTTGTGTTTGAATTAAAAGAAATTTAAAAAACTGGGAATCGCTAAACTTTTTCTTAATTAAATTTTTTTGACTTAAAAAAAAAAAATTGTCTGTGCCACATAGCACGTGGGAATCTTAGTTCCCTGCCCAGGGATCAAACTCTGCGTTGGGAACTCCAAGTCTCAACTACGGGTCCTCCGGGGGTGTCCCGTCATGGCAGTTTTGAGCCCCAGGGCTGCTGCATGTTTCTGCAGGAGACGCCTGTTGGCCTCCTGTGGGTCTGCTCGTTTCTGTCACTAGTGCTAAGTTCCTGCATCCTTGGCCTTTGGGGTTGAAAGGTGGTGTCGAGAGCTGCCAGGGGGACAGGGCTCTGCAGCGTCCCTGTGTGTTTCAGACTCTGCCGGGAACGAGTATGATCTGAGCAGCCTGAGCAGAGCCAGGAAGCCGTGGACCGCGATTGACACGTTCGACGAGGGGAAGAAGAGGACCTTCTACCTGAGCGTGTGCACGCCTCTCCCGTACATTCCCGGCTGCCACGGTGCGTGCCGTGCCCCGGACTCACGTTCGCCCTGCCTTCCTCCCCTCCCTGCCACCTTCAACGCTGTCTCCCGGCCCTTGCAGGCACCGCCGTGGGGTCCTGCCTGGTGACGGAAGAAAACAGCTGGAACCTGGGCGTCGTGCAGATCAGTCCTCAGGTGGGCGCCAACGGGTCCCTGAGCCTCGTCTACGTCAACGGGGACAAGTGCAAGAACCAGCGTTTCTCCACCAGGATAATCCTCGAATGTGCCCACACAACGGTGCGTGTCCATGCAACCTCCTTTCTGCCTCCCCCAGACTCCAGGTCTTGCGTCTGATGTTGAGCTTGCCGGAGGGTTCGGGGGTTTTAGGCTGTTGATGGGATTGGACCAGAATGTCCTGGCCTGGTGTGTTTCCTGAAGGCTGTCCTTGTACTTCTCTCATGGAAGTGAGGAGTTGTGTGTCCATCCTGCTACAGTCTGACTCCCTTTTAAGTGGACGAGCGTGCGCTGAGTGCTGGTTTCCATTGCAGGGCTCCCCGACCTTTCAGCTCGAGAACGACTGTGAGTACGTGTTCCTCTGGAGAACCGTGGAGGCCTGTCCCGTCTTGCGCGTGGAAGGTGAGACCTGGCCCTGCTCACCCAGGGTGTGGAAGGGTGATGGAGGGCGTGCTCTGATAGCATCTTAGACGTGAGGCGCCTGTGTTATTTATCATGGAGGATAGCTTCTTGTCCTTGAATTTTCCACTCCACTCCATTGTTCCCTTCACCAGTGACATTTTCCTCCTCTGCTGGGTCGATGGGCTGTTGGCATCTCACACTTGAGAGCATGAACATGAGGTTTCGTTTTAAGTGGATCTTCATTCATCCCGTGACCTAAGCTTTTCTAGAAGACTGGGCAGTTTGTCTTAGGCATATAAGCCAGAAGGAGAGAAGGTGGAAATGGTATTTAAGGCCTATTTTAAAACAGTGCTTAGCTGATGAGAGGTTGCAGAAGCTTTGCCTGAAGGTGTCTGCCCTTCCCCTCTCACGTTCTTGAAGGAGACTACTGCGAGGTGAGAGACCCGAGGCATGGCAACCTGTATAACCTGATCCCTCTTGGTCTGAACGACACCGTCGTGCGGTCCGGCGAATACACCTATTACTTCCGGGTCTGTGGAGAGCTCTCCCCTGGTGTCTGCCCAACTAGTGACAAGTCCAAGATCGTCTCATCATGCCAGGAAAAGCGGGGACTCCAGGGATTTAAAAAAGTGGCAGGTACTGTGGTTTTCTTCCTTTTCTTCTTGCAAAAGAATGGAATTCCATATGTAAGATGATTGATTATATCTTGTGTTTTAAGGTCTAAAGATGGTATCTTTCTTGAAAAAGAAGTACATCTGCTGTGTCCTGGTGAAACAGCCTGTTAGCGATGTTTCTGGTTTCACTTGTTTTTTGTGAAACCACCCAGGGCACACGCTGACACATGTCGTTAAGAGCGTATTTCATTCTTACTTAGTAACACTAATTAGTTCTCAACTCATATTTCTTCTATTTTATCCCAACTTTGGGACCCACTGAGCTACTGGTAGGTGCTCTGGGGTGGTACTTTGTAGAACAGAGAAGGGCACATGTCTGGTACGGGGCCAGGCCGTGAAACTGGCAGGGCAGCCTGTCGGTCCTCACGCTCTCTCAGCAGCTGGGCAGGTGGTGATGCACTTACGAAGCTTTTGCAAATTGTGAAGTAGCTGACGGGGTGAGTCCGGGGCCTCGCTGAGGAGCCGACGTCCTCTGAGCCCACGGGGTCGAGGAGGGCCTGCCTGGCGTCCCTCTGTCGGTCTTCGGTCTGCCTGTCTGTTGGCGCGGAGGTCACGGCCTGGGGCGAGAGGAGGCCTGGCTCAAGGGGCCGGCGGGCCAGCCGTGCTCGGCCTTGTCGGGGTTTGTGCAGGGCGTGCGATGGGCCGCGCAGGCTGGCCGGCTGGGGTCCTCCCGAGCCCGTCCTCATATCCCGGCTGCTTCTTCGGCAGGTCTGTTCAGTCAGAAGCTGACCTACGAGAACGGGATTCTGAAGCTGAACTACACCGGGGGCGACACGTGCCACAAGGTGTACCAGCGCTCCACCACCATCTTCTTCTACTGCGACCGCAGCACGCAGATGGTGAGTATGCCCTGGCTTTGCTGCCTTCGTTTTTCATAAAACGAGCCCGCTCTTAGTGCCTCGTGCAACCTCCTGGCTAAACCTAGTTCAAGTGTGCGAGTCACAGACCCAGTGTTCAGAACCTCGACCAGTTTTGTGTCGAGCTTAACGAGCAGGCCCGTCCCTTCCTGTGTGCATCCTTGAGGCACCGGCCACCCAGGGTCTCCTGTTTCACGCGCTCGTCTCTGCCCTTGCAGCCCTTGTTTCTCCAGGAGACTTCCGATTGCTCCTACTTGTTTGAGTGGCGCACGCAGTACGCCTGCCCGCCTTTCGACCTGACCGAGTGTTCATTCAAGTAAGTCGATGGGGCGCTGACTCTCGGGGGGCAGTCAGGTTTACACGGTAATGTTTTGCTTTAATAGTTAGTGGCTGGCGGGGACAGGGAATTAGATCAGGTGAACCCCTAGGCTTTAGTTCCTCTGTGTTAAACTCTTGGGTTGCTCTTGGCTTCGATCCTTTGCTTCTTGGGGTTTAGGTCCTCCATTTTGCATTCTTTTGTTTTGCTGGAGTGTATCCTCCTGTACTGTGGAGAGGTTGGGTAGCAGAGAGCCCATGCATTGTCTGAAAATGCCACTGACTTGCTCTCAGATTGATTAACTGGGACTGGGATTACGACAGAGTCAAATTAGTTTTCCTTCAGTTTTGAAGGCCTTGTCCCATTTCCGACAAGAATCATGCACATTTGGTGAAAAAGTTTGTTGCTCATTTTCTGTGACTTTTTACTCCATTCTGGAATATTTTCTGAACTTAAAAAAGACTATCCTTTGGAAAGTTTTATTTTAAACCTCACATAAGTCCTTCTAATTGTCACTGAGGATACGAATTCTAATTTTTGTTTTCTTTTTAAAAAAATCTCATCCTGCCTTCTCTGAATTATAATCCATTTTCTTTTAATAATTGCCTTACACATGTATTTTTGATTTAGCAGGAAGGTAAAGTTGACCCATAGCTCTACCCACCCCTCCAACAATGAAATAATGGAGAATGTTTTTAGCACCAAACACACTCTCCCAAACGCCACAGGACTATGGGCTAGTGTTCTAGTTCTGACTTATTTTTTTTCCGTGTCACATAAGTTGTAAGTTGTGGTTTTAAAAAATATTCATTGGTTGTTTGAGTTCTTCCTTTGAAAACGAACAGAAATATCTCTGTTTCTTTGGCTTGCTCTTCCTTTCTGTATTGTACCCTTTTCTTTTGACCTAATTTTTATTCTCTAAGTTTAATATAATGCTACACAGCGTGCTTGTTTGCAGATTGCTTGCCTCTGGTCTCTGTTGGGGTGGGGAGTTTGTGCCAGGATGTCCCACTTGGGACTAGGAAGGAGCTAGTGTGTCATCTGACCCTGGCTCCTTAGAGCTGGTCCTGGGGTCCAAGCCGCACCGTAATGCTGCCTGGCGGTCCTGTACCAGTAGGGAGTGTGTGGAGTTAATCTTGGTCTTTGTGTGAAAAGGCTGAGTTTGATCACCACTTGCGTGGTACAGAAGTCCAGGAGAACACTGCCCTGTGTGCACACCAGCCCTCGGGAGGTAGTCCGTCTAGGGCCGCTGTTAGGGAATCTGGCCTCTCTGCCCTAGTCCCATTTCTAGGTACATAACCTGCCTTTTCTGTGTATTTCTCTTAGCTTTGTTCTGTGGCCTCAGTCTGTTTTGCTTACACGTGGCTTTGTTATTTATGTTGCTTGGAAGGTGGTACTTTCTAAAACTGAAGATGTATGCCTGTTACTTAGTTAGAGATATTTTCAGTGACTGTGTTTTTGGAGGTTGCCTCTAACCTAGTCTGCCTTTTGTTCTGGCCCTTTTATTAAACATATCTTAAACTTTGCCTGTTGTATGCACCATATACTTTGAATGTTTTTTTCATCTGTTTCTGTACTGCTTTCTTTTTCCTTAGATCTATTTCCCATTAACTGGTTCTCTCATCAGCTGATTCCATTTGCTCTTCTATCTGTTTGCTGCCTTTTTAGTTTTCATGACTGAGCTCTCTTTGGTGCTCTTTCTCATTTCTCCCTCCGTTTCATCATTTCTTCTCTCCACTCTGCCCCTCTTCTTTTGTTATAGCTGCAGTTTCTTCTTTCACATCTTTAGCCATTTACAGTGAATCTCTATCCGTTATGTGAAGTTCTTAAGGATCAGCTTCTGCAAACGTCTGTGTCTCCCGCAGATGCCGATGTTAATGCCAGCCCCGTGCTTTCACTCTCATCCCGGTAATAGTCCCTCAGCTTTCCAAGTACCTAGAGTTCGGTCTTCCAGAAGCAGCACCGCCCCCCAACCACCCTGGTTGTCTACGTCCCTGTCTCCCCCCCTGCATGGGTGCAGCGGTCCCTCAGTGATCCCCTGGCCACAGTGGACTGGCTCTGCACAGGGGTTAGAGGTCGTATTAGACGAGACTAGGTGTGTGTTCAGAGTGGTATGGCCGTAGACCAGAGTGGTCCTGGGAGACTGTAACTCAGCCCAGAGCGGTCTTGTCGTGACCCCGTGATGCGATGAAGCCCCCGTGTTGCTTGGAGCTACCAGCTGAAGTCGGCTGGTGGGGGCTGGAACACCCCCCGCCCTGCTGCCAGCCTCAGCCCCCACTGTGCCACAGCTGCTGTCTGCTCTGCCCCAGCCACACGGGGCCCGTGTTTTCCTGTGGACAGTCTGGCATTCTGAGCCCCGGGCCCCTGGTTCCCTCTGCTCCCTCCACCCGGTTCCCTGTGGGGTGGGCTCTTCCGCATCATCCCAAGCTTATTCACAGATGGCCTCCTCAGAAAGGCCTTCTCTGGTCACTGTCTAAAAATTTCACTTCCTCTTTCCCTTCTCAAACTTCATATTCCCTTCCCTGCCTTATTTTTTCTCTGCATTCTGGTTACCATCTGTTATACTGTACATTTAAAAAAAAATTACCCGTGACCTCTCCAGACTTCATAGGATGGGCAGTTTTTATCTGTTTCCATCGACACAGCACCACCCTCTCTGGCGTGCAGTTTGTGAACAAATGGCTGACTCTGGTCTCTTCGGGTGAAGTGGTGTCTCTAGCTGTCCTGTGTCTCTACCTGACTTGGACCCCATGAGCAGACCGTGTGTCTTTCTCAGCCTTGACTCTACACCTGGCAGAGGGCTGGCTCTCGGTACCTGTCCCTGCCTGGGGTTTGTGCAGGAAGTAAACCTTCCCCCGAGGAGGTCAATGCCAGCCCAGTTTACTTCGGGGACTGCTGGGGGCCTTCGGCTTGGACAGCAGGTGGCCTGGCCTGGATGCCCCGGGCGCTGCGTGTCTCAGCAGTCTGTGTACCCATCTCCTCACCGCCCTGAGCAGGGTGCACACGTATGCTTTGCTTTTCTCTGTTGTTGTTGAGTACATAATTTCGTTGCACCAAGGCTTGGCATTTCCTGAGCTCAGGCTGTGTCGTTGCTGATTCCACCTGGAGCTGGGAGACCCCAGGGGTCAAGTCCAGCCTCTGGTAGGGTCTCTTGCCCTGGGGTGTCAGGACTACACTCCTCTTGTGCACTGAGCCTTTCCAGTTGAGGATGTCTGCTCTGCCCCAGCCACACGGGGCCCGTGTTTTCCTGTGGACAGTCTGGCATTCTGAGCCCCGGGCCCCTGGTTCCCTCTGCTCCCTCCACCCGGTTCCCTGTGGGGTGGGCTCTTCCGCATCATCCCAAGCTTATTCACAGATGGCCTCCTCAGAAAGGCCTTCTCTGGTCACTGTCTAAAAATTTCACTTCCTCTTTCCCTTCTCAAACTTCATATTCCCTTCCCTGCCTTATTTTTTCTCTGCATTCTGGTTACCATCTGTTATACTGTACATTTAAAAAAAAATTACCCGTGACCTCTCCAGACTTCATAGGATGGGCAGTTTTTATCTGTTTCCATCGACACAGCACCACCCTCTCTGGCGTGCAGTTTGTGAACAAATGGCTGACTCTGGTCTCTTCGGGTGAAGTGGTGTCTCTAGCTGTCCTGTGTCTCTACCTGACTTGGACCCCATGAGCAGACCGTGTGTCTTTCTCAGCCTTGACTCTACACCTGGCAGAGGGCTGGCTCTCGGTACCTGTCCCTGCCTGGGGTTTGTGCAGGAAGTAAACCTTCCCCCGAGGAGGTCAATGCCAGCCCAGTTTACTTCGGGGACTGCTGGGGGCCTTCGGCTTGGACAGCAGGTGGCCTGGCCTGGATGCCCCGGGCGCTGCGTGTCTCAGCAGTCTGTGTACCCATCTCCTCACCGCCCTGAGCAGGGTGCACACGTATGCTTTGCTTTTCTCTGTTGTTGTTGAGTACATAATTTCGTTGCACCAAGGCTTGGCATTTCCTGAGCTCAGGCTGTGTCGTTGCTGATTCCACCTGGAGCTGGGAGACCCCAGGGGTCAAGTCCAGCCTCTGGTAGGGTCTCTTGCCCTGGGGTGTCAGGACTACACTCCTCTTGTGCACTGAGCCTTTCCAGTTGAGGCGCTCAAGACCGAGTCAGAATCTGGCTGCACCTCACCGTGGCACTTTTTCTTTCCCTGCAGAAATGAGGATGGGAACACCTATGACCTCTCGCCCCTGTCGAGGTACAGCGACAACTGGGAGGCTGTCACGGGCACGGGGTCCACCGAGCACTATCTCATCAATGTGTGCAAGTCCCTGTCCCCGCACGCTGGCTCGGGTGAGGGCGGCCGTGGGGGCTCATGGTTCGTAGGGAGTTTGTAGAGGGAGAGAGGGAGTCAGGACGGATTCTTCAAAGTCACATCACTCTCTGACATGGGAGTCGGGTGTCATTAGCCTGGAAGTGGAAGGAGAACTTGCAGGTCTTGATGACCAGACCCTGGTGTGGTCCAGGGTAAGTCAGTGCTGAAGGCGTGCTGGGAGCGTGAGGACCTGTTTGAAGTGCCAAGAGACAGAGGTAGCAGGAGGTAATCACGGTGGTGGCTGAGGCCAGGGCAGGAGATTGGAAGGCGGGAAATGGCTCTGTGGGCACAACTCTCTGTATTTACTGACAGTAAAGCGGGTGGGGTCCTGGTACGATGCACCCAGACTCTTGGGGCCAGTGATGAGGTGAGAGCTGGTTGGGCCCAGGGGACTAGGAGCAGCAACCCAGAGAGACCCCGGCGCCCCCTCAGCCTGCTGGGATCCCGAAGACAAAGCTTGTTCTGTCTCCCTGGCAGGTCTATGCAGCCCCACTCACATCCTGAGTGGTTTTTCTCTGCTGCATGCTGTGTGGGTACGGCCCACTTCCCTTTGCTTTGTGTGCTGGCCAGCCTGGTGACCCCACACTCTCGGGGCCTGCCCCTTCTTTCCCCAGGGCAGGTGACTCGGACATTTCCAAGACTGGGAATTTGGCGCAGTTCTTGGTAACATCTGAAATAAAAATAGCATGTGAACATAGGTCATTTGCAACGTCCCATGGGCTCAGTCTGGGTATTCTCAGCTCCATCCTGTTTAGGGGTCAGAAAAATTGAGGCCGTCCTGTCTTGAATTCTCCTGACTCCACATCTATCCCCCCTCCCCTACAGTCCATCTGCGGTAAAATAATGTTTCATGCCCTGAGAGCTCGTGGCATCAGCAGCATCTGACTTAAATGATGGGAATCACTGGTATTTTGGAGAGATTATTAGAGTCAAATGTGTCCCCTGCCGGACGTTAGGTGCCTTGTGAGTCCTAGTCTGGTCGCTCTTAACCATCTCTGCTTGTGCGCAGATCTGTGCCCTCCGGAGGCGGCCGCATGTCTGCTGGGCGGCCCCAAGGCTGCGAACCTGGGCAGGGTGCGGGACGGTCCTCAGTGGAGCCAAGGCTTGATCCTCCTGAAGTACGTCGACGGCGATTTGTGTCCAGACCAGATTCGGAAGAAGTCAACCACCATCCGCTTCACGTGCAGCGAGAGTCACGTGGTGAGTGACCCAGCTGTGCCCGCCCCGGCGCGGGTCCCGAGTTGGCGGGACCGACGTCTCATGCCCTGCGGGTGCACGGTGAAGCCCCCAGGGCGACCCAGCCAAAGGGGGCTCAGGCCGTGCGGCCTTGGGCCTGTGGTCCCGGGCGCCCACCCTGGCCATTCAGCTTCCAGAGTTAGGGGCTCCCCGGGTGGCGTCGTGGCCGAGCATCGGCCTGCAGTGTGGAAGCTGCAGGTTCAGTCCCGGGACTGGGAAGATCCCCTGGAGAAGGGAACGGCTGCCCACTCCAGTATTCTCGCCTGGAGAATCCCATGGACAGAGGAGCCTGGTGGGCTACAGTCTGAGGGGTTGCAAGGAGTCCGACACAACTGTGACTCATCATTGTCAAGGTCTGACTCCGCCCCCTGGAGGCTGGAGAGAGAACTGCCACCTGCCATCCTGCCCTTCATTCTCGGGGGATAAAAACGGCAGGTCGGGCAGACCGGGTTCCAAGCCAGCTCTCGCGCTTCCTGACCGTGCACCCCAGTCCCCTCATCCCCTCAGCTGGTCACTTGTTACCAACACAAGCTCCCACGAGGTTAGAGAGGAGAGACCTGAGGCTCCAGGCCCCGCTGCTGGCTTGTGGTTGGTGCATGAGGGCCAGAGTCTTGCCTTATCTCTGGGCAGTCCCTTCCCCAGAGGGTTGGTCTATGCAGTGTGGAGGTGGGCACAGAATTAATTGTCTTCCTGGACTGGTTTCTTTACCATTGGGACATCTCCATCTGGGAGATGAAGGTGCTTTGGTGGGGGTGTGGGTTGTGGCTACGGGCCCTGAGGACAGGCTGAACTAGCCCACCCAGTGTCACCGTCCAGCTGCACGTGGCCAGCATTGGCGGTGAGGGAGCCCCAGGGAGCGGTGCCTGGGGGCCTGAGGCCTGCCCCCCTGTATGGGGTGGATGCTGAGGTTCTCCTCGGGAGACCGTGCGGAGGCTGAGCCTGGACCCGCAAGCTGCTGGGGTGCAGACACCCTGGGCCCCCATAGACTCCCTGTGTGACTGAGCAGAGAGGCTCGTGGCTGAGCAGGACAGTTGAGGGGCCCTGAGGGCTCTGCACGTGGGTGCCCGGGTCTGGGTTATCTGGGGAGAAGGGTCCTGCTGCACCAGTCTGGCCTGAGCCGTGTGGATGAGGCGCATCCGAAAGGGGCGTCTCCTCGCCCGTGCAGTGCAGGGGCCGGCCAGTTCCCAGCTATCGCTAGTCCTGGCGATGCTTCCCCTTTCGTCCCCTGTAACAAACTTCAGTCCCGGTTTTCAGGGCATGACCTCTGGCTTCCTCATTCGTGACTCACGGTGTCCCTCTGCTAATCCTTCGCCCGCCCCGTCCCCCACGCCCCATCTCACCGCTTGGCTGCAGGGACATGCCCCTGGCCCCCGCGTGGATCTCAGGCCTTGTCTCGTCCTGTGTGTGTCAGGGCCCTCAGGCGCATCTCAGGAGCAGACCTGACCCCTTGCCTTTTCTGAACCTGCCCCTGTCCCACGAAGACCCCGGGACGGACGGGTCACAGGCGGCGCAGGGGAGCTCCTGTTGACGGGAGTCGGCGCTGTCCCCTGCGGCCCGTCGCAGCCGTCTTTGTCTTTGCTCGTTTTTAGAACTCCAGGCCCATGTTAGTCAGCGCGGTGGAGGACTGTGAGTACACCTTCTCCTGAACTGGGGAGTCTCCTTCAGTGGAGGAGACGGCTGTCCCCCTGAGCCCTGTGCTCCCACCGCCCCTGTTTCTGGAGCTGTCAGTCCCTGGCTCTTGGCTTGTGGAGCTGGAGTCGCTCTCCTGTTCCTTTTCAGGGTTAATCTGGGCAGGGGCGGGGCAGGGGGACACCCAGGAAGCTGCTGAGTCTCAGCACTGGGGACCTGGGAGGCCGCAGGGTGCTGTCGGGGCCTCCCCAACTCCTCCCACCCCGAATCACAGGGGCTGCTGAGGCCCAGCCCCAGGAGGATGCCCCACCTCCCCGCTAATACTCTCTAGCGGGTCAGGAAGGTTCTCAGAGCCAGGCCGGTGAAGGGGGAAGATTCATCACGAGGAGTCCAGGGCCAGGTGGCCCGTGGGATCTGTGTCTGAGCAGGCAGTTGAGGGGTCACTGTGTCCCCCTGCCCACCCGTGCAGGACACCTGTTTGACCTGACCTCTCTGAGCAGCCGGGGTGGCTTCACTGCCGCCTACAGCGAGAAGGGGCTCGTCTACCTCAGTGTGTGTGAGGAAAACGAGAACTGTGCCTCCAGCGTGGGTGAGTGCGCCCTGCCCTCCACGCCCCGCTCCGGTGAAGAGATCACACGCCTTCATCGGCAGCAGCCCTCTTGGGGTTGGGGTGGGGGCCGTGAGAGGGTGGTTTGTAACCGTGGGGTGAAGCATTAGACCTGAAGTGTTTGTTGAATCGGGTGGCACCCCCCGGAGTGCCAGCTGTGGCTTGCAGTGCCTGGGTCTGCAGGAGGTGCATTATCAGGAGGTAAGTGCTTTGGGTCCCTGACTGTGTCCTTCCCACCGGTTCTGTGCTGGGCACAGGGGCCTGCTTCGGGCAGACCAGGATCAGCGTGGGCAAGGCGAACAAGAGGCTGACCTACGTGGACCAGGTCCTGCAGCTGGTGTATGAGGGCGGCTCCCCCTGCCCCTCCAAGAATGGCCTGACCTACAAGAGCGTCATCAGCTTCGTGTGCAGGCCCGAGGCCAGTCCCACCAACAGGCCCATGCTGATCTCCCTGGACAAGCGCACGTGCACACTTTTCTTCTCCTGGCACACACCCCTGGCCTGCGAGCAGGCGGTGAGTCCAGGCCGGCCCAACCTGCCCAGCCCAGGGGCCCTCTGCTTCTCCCGCAGGTCCCAGGGCACCCCCACCTGCTTCTCATCCACTCCCATGGCCCCGATAATGCTGGGTTCAGAGTGCCTGACGCTAAATCAAGCAAAGCATGTGGCGGGGGTGGGGGTGGGGTTGATCCTCCTTTAGCGCGTTTCCCGTGCAGCCTAAATCCTCGCAGTGACTGCTGGTCAGTGGTCAGGAGCTCAGTTGGCGTAGATGCCAACGTAGGGGCGTGTTTCCCGTCTGACAGACCGAGTGCTCCGTGAAGAACGGCAGCTCCCTCATCGACCTGTCCCCACTCATCCACCGCACCGGGGGTTACGAACGTACGACGAGAGTGAGGACGACCGCTCCGATACCAGCCCCGACTTCTACATCAACATCTGCCAGCCGCTCAACCCCATGCACGGGTTGGCCTGCCCCGCCGGCACCGCCGTGTGCAAGGTTCCCGTGGACGGCCCCCCAATAGTGAGTATGGGGCGCGAGGGCAGAGGCCGTCCCATAGGGTGTTTCCGCAGCCCCCCTGGCGTGTCTTGTGTCTTGCTGTTGGTGGAGAGTCTTCAGGCAGAATGAACGGGGAAGTGAGCTGGGACTCTGTGATTCTGGGTCCGCCAGGGGAAGAGGAATGTGAGGGTTTGTGCATTGAGCTGTTGCCCGTTGTGATAGAAGTTGCGGAAGAAAATGTGAACACGTTTGTGGAGCTACGGCATTTTTGTATCAGGTCACAAGTCCCCAAGGATGTTGATGGAGCTCGGTGTCTGCTTGAGTGTGGGTCTTGAGTCATTAAAAGCTTGTGAAATACCAGCGTGTTCTTTGGTAAATGAGTTTATAGTTAAGGGCATGAGCCAGTTGGCTAATAACTAAGCATTCTGCCTTGAAAGCTTCAGTGTATGCCAGCGTTTCCCAGCGTAGGTCTGGGTCTCTCCAAACACTGCCTTCATGAGTTATGCTCACGTTTTGTCCAATCCTCAGCGTGTGTTATTTGAAATGAGATGCACCCCAGGAGTGGTCTGTTTTTCGCTTCTTTTAACTGTGAGTCCAGTCCCGAGGGACCTAGATGTCCTTGAAATGGATGGACGTTACTGGTAGTGTGGGTGGGGAGAGACGTGGGCAGTGCTTGGGGACGTTGGCAGTGATGTGAGCTTGACCAGAGCGTGGCTGTGTGACCAGCGCGGGGCCTGGACGATTGGTGTTGGCAGGACGTGCCTGCGGTCAGCCTTCCCGGCGGTAGCCGGGGGGCCGTCTTCTCCTGTGTGGCTCCCTTCTTCCAGGCTTAAAAATAACAGGAAGTTTTCTAACCAGAGAGGGTGGTGTGTCATCGTGGCCCCAGTGTGGTGAACAGCGCGCTTATGTGGCTTCATTCACACACTCACTCACACACTCATCTCTCACACACCACACACTCATCTCTGTCACACCACACACACTCATCTCTCACACACCACACACACTCATCACACACACTCATCTCACACCACACACACACTCATCTCATACACATACAGACATCTCACACACCACACACACTCATCTCACACATACCACACACACTCATCTCTCACACACCACACACTCATCTCACACCACACACACACTCATCTCTCACACCACACATACACACTCATCTCACACCTCACACTGATCTTACACACCACATATACACACTCATCTCATACACACCTCACATATCTCTCACACACCACACACACACTCATCCCCCACACACCAGATACACACACTCATCTCACACACACCTCACACTCATCTCTCACCGCACACTCATCTCTCACACACCACATACAGTCATCTCAAACACACTCATCTCGAACACATCACACACACTCATCTCACACACTCTCACACACCACATACACACTCATCTCACATACACTCATCTCACACCACACACACACTCATCTCATACACACTCATCTCTCACCACACACACATCTCACACACACACACTCTCACCATACACACACTCATACACACTCATCTCTCACCACACACACTCATATACACTCATCTCAAACACACGTGTTTCTCACATACCACACACACACATCTCTCACACACCGGATACACACACATCTGACATATACACTCATCTGTCACATGCTTACCACATACATCTCTCTCACACACACTATACTCATCTCACACACACTTATCACACACACATTTGTCTCACATATGCACTCATCTCACAGACACCACATACACTCATTACACACACACAGTCACCTCACATAAACATTGTACTCATCTCACACACCCACACAAACACACTCGTCTCACATATGCACTTATCTCACATGCACACTCATCTCTCTCTCTCACACACACACACACACACACACACACACACACACACACCATTCTTGGCCAGTCACATTTCTTTCATTTGTCTGTCTATTTGCTCAAAAACACTGGCTGAGCAGCCGGTGTGTGCCAGGGGCTGAGCGAAGCTGCAGAAGGTGGTGGGGGTGTGAGTGTGTGCTGTGCCCCACCCAGGACATGCCTCAGTGCCACTGAGGGCAGCCTGTGGGTTCCTGTCTCCAGCCGGCAGGTCAAGAAACTAAGCAGCTTTCCCACTGGGACCTGACTCTTGTTGCCTAGAATCTTTGAAAGTGGACCCTGAGTAGATGCCTTGGTGAGAAACTTGTCCCTTAGTCAAGCGTTGGTCACTCAGTGGTGTCAGACTCTGCAACCCCATGGACTGTAGCCTCCAGGCTCCTCTGTCCATGGGATTCTCCAGGCAAGGATACTAGATGTGAGTTGCCATGCCCTCCTCCAGGGGATCTTCCCCTCCCAGGGGTTGAACCCGAGTCTCCTGCATGGCAGGCAGGCTCTTTACCATCTGAGCCCCAGGGGAAGCCAGCCCTGAGCGGAAGCCCAGCCGCTGCTGCCCCAGCCGCTGCTGCCCATGTAGCCGACGCCCACTGGCAAAGTGAGGTTCTCTTTTTGTGCCTCACTGTCAGGACTTTTCAGGTGAGCCGCTGGTAACAAGGTTTCTTTAGGTGCTACTTGTCCTCAAAACTGAGGACGTGCAGTTTTTGTAACTTCTCCGTCAGCCCTTACTCCTCTAGCCTGGGGAACGACTACCTTCCTGAAACGTCGTCTGCTTTCTCTTTGTTCAGGATATTGGCCGAGTGGCAGGACCTCCGATCCTCAACCCCATAGCCAACGAGGTTTACTTGAACTTTGAAAGCAGCACCCCTTGCTTGGCAGACCGGCATTTCAACTACACCTCACTGATCACGTTCCACTGTAAGCGGGGCGTGAGCATGGTAAGTGAGCACCGGCGTACGAGGTAGGAGCTGGTGTGTGGGTTGGCCAGCCGGAGCCGGAGGCCCACAAAGCCCGTTTTGGACGAGGGCTGCCCGTGTTCACAGCGCCTGCCACATACCAGGTGCTGTATCGATGATGTGTGGAACCATTTCAGGTCCTAAGTTTAGCAATAAGTAGGCCCTCCCTGAGTTACCAGTGCAGATTTTGCACAAGGAGACTTGTTGTAATAAATGCTCGAGCAAAGAAGTAGCCTTCACCTTTGCCTGGAAGTGAAAGAAAGCATTAGTCAGTCAGTCATGTCTGACTCTGTGTGACCCCATGGACTGTAGCCTGCCAGGCTCCTCCGTCCGTGGGATTCTCCAGACAAGAATACTGGATTGGGTTGCTGTTCTCTTCTCCAGGGGATCTTCTTGACGCAGGGGTTGAACCCAAGTTTCCTGCTTGCAGGCAGATTCTTTACTGTCTGAGCTACCTGCCTACCATCATACTAAAATGTCAGCTTCGGTTTTCTTTTTTTTTTTAATTTTAACATTACTGATTTTATTCTTGTTGGGAAGTCAGACATTTTGGCAGCTGTAATCGTTCAGGATGTAATTCATATTTCGCAAATTAGCAAATGAAAGAAGACCTTTGAGATAAAAGTGTCAGTAGCTAAGATAGTGTACCGTCTACTTTTAAGGAGGCCATTGATTTTTCTTTTATGTACAGTTAAAAAACAGCTTCCTTTAAAAAAGAGCGCGGTTTTGTTGTAAGGAGTTTTGTGTAAGTTTTCTCTTGCCCTCCGTCTGGGAACAGGAGATAAACCAGTGGTTTTCGGCTCCTGTTTTGTGACAACCTGGGAGGGCTACCTGACGTCACGTGGCCCTGCAGGGGCAGGGGTCCCCACCACTGCTCCACCGGAGAGCTCTGTGCTGGCAGCCTGGGTCTCAGCCCCCTGTGCTGCCTGTTTATCTTGTATTAGAGTATAGTTGTTTAAGGAAAGAGGAGGAGATGGTTGGGTGGCATCACCGACTCAATGGGCATGAATTTGGGCCATCTCCGGGAGACAGTGAGGGACAGGGAGGGCTGACGTGCTGCGATCCATCGAGTCATAAGGAGTCGGCCACGACTTAGTGACTGAACAGCATAACGGCATAGCCACTAACAGTGTTGTGATAGTTTTGGGTGAACAGCAAAGGGACTCAGCCAGACACATAGTGCATCCATTCTCCCACCAAACTCCCTTCCCATCCAGGCCGCTGCTTAACATTGAGCAGAGTTCTCTGCTCTAGAGCAGGTCTTTTTTTGGTTATCCATTTTAAATATAGCATTGCGTACGTGTCCATTGGAAACTCCCTAAACTCTCTCTTCCACCATACTTGCTAAGTCACTTCAGTCATGTCCAACTCTGTGCGACCCCATAGACGGCAGCCCACCAGGCTCCCCGGTCCCTGGGATTCTCCAGGCAAGAACACTGCAGTAGGTTGCTATTTCCTTCTCCAATGCATGAAAGTGAAAAGTGAAGTGAAGTCGCTCAGTCGTGTCCGACACTTAGCGACCCCATGGACTGCAGCCCACCAGGTTCCTCAGTCCATGGGATTTTCCAGGCAAGAGTACTGGAGTGGGGTGCCATCGCCTTCTCCGTCCACCATACTTGTGCTTCTGAAATTCCTAAACTCTGGAAAGCTTACAAGTCCTCTGACGGGAATGGGTGATGTGGGTGAGTGGACAGTGGCAGGAAGTAGCCCGCGGCCACCTTCCCAGGATGGGCTGCCATCCTGGGCATCTGCATGGAAACCTCACAGCTCCTGGACCGACGTGTCACCCCCGTTCACATGTTGCCGGGTGGGAGGGGCGTCCCGAGTGACCGAGGTGTGGGCAGCCGTGGTCCGCTGGCCTCTCTTGTCTCTGCTCGTGCATCTGTGTGTCTCCGGTTGGGGGGACGTGAGCTGGGTCTCAGAGCGGTAGAGTGCTGAGAGCAATGAGTGGCGGGGCTCAGAAGCAGGGCATCTCACGCTGCATGTGCGGTCCCGTTCAGAGAGACATTTAATGAGCTCTCCTTCCCCCACATTATTTTATCATCAGTGGAAATACTTCCTCCATGTACATTAATAGAAAAATGCATTCTCAGCAACAATTAATGAAATTCCTCATCTATTTTTATGGCTGCCGCGAAACGAGGGAGGGGAGGCGGTGAGGCGGTGAGGACGTTGATGGATATTTATTTAGATACTCGGCCTCTGGAATGTCCGGCTGGATCGTGTCTCGCCCTCAGTATAAACATCCCCTCAGTCTCCAGAGACGGGGGTGGGGACAGCCCCTCGAATGTACAGGAAATGCTTGCTCCCGCCTCTGCCGCCGAAGAGTCTTCGGAGTCTCAGGCTTCCCTGTCTCAGAGTTTAAAGACCCCCCCCCTTTCCTCTGAGCTGGTGGTCTGGAGTGCTGGCATGCTACGTGCAGGGACACGGGCCTGGGGGCTGGAGGGGAGTTGGGTGCAGGCAGGCCTGCCTGGAGGGGCTGCTGCTTGCTCACCCCTAGTGAGGACGGTGGCTCCCTGCTCCTGGGGAGAGCCCACCATGGGTCACCCTGGACCCCTGCTGGTCTGGGAGCATCTCTCAACCCACAGCCCCTGGGGCAGGGGTCCCCAGCCCTGCAGGGGGAGCGGGGAGGTTACTGTGCTTGTTAATCCACGTGGATTTCACACCTGCCCACCCCCCAAAAATAGGGGACGCCAAAACTGCTGAGGACCAGTGTCTGTGACTTCGTGTTCGAGTGGGAGACCCCACTGGTCTGTCCCGACGAAGTGAAGACGAACGGCTGCTCCCTCACGGACGAGCAGCTGTACTACAGCTTCAACCTGTCCAGCCTCTCTAAGAACACCTTCAAGGTAATGCTGTGCCCGGAGCCTGTGACCTCGGGGCCCCTGTTGCCTGGCGTCGCTCTCAGGCTCCTCTGTGTGTTATCGTGTGGCCTCCATGAGCGCTGGAGAACCTGCGGTCCCTCAGACACTTTGGGGGTCTGGGGGACGGTCACAGGTGGTCCTCACTCTGTCCCTGGTGCAGGCTCGGCCTGCTAGTGGAGCTGGACGATGTGCCAACCAGTCATGGGTTGTGCCCTAGCTGTGCCCCGTGGTTCAGAATGAGTCTTTCTCGTGGGCTTGGCGAGGATTCAGTCGTTCAGTGAGAGGGTCACGGGCCCTGTTCCAGGTTGGAGATGGAGAGCAGAGAGCAGGAGGCCACTCAGGGCCGTGTGAGTGACCTCGTGCCCTAGGGGCTCCGCCTCTGCCTGCTGCCCAGAGACCATCCCCCAGCCCCGACCTGAGACACATTTGGGTTTCAGAGGCTGCTCCCGCCCCAGCCTGAATGTCGGGTGTTCTGTGTGAGGGGCTGGGGCCCACGTTTCTGTGGCATAGACGTTTCAGAGTCAGGCGGCTGTGGACCAAGCTGTCCCTGCGATGTAGATGTCACTGAGTCACACAGCTCTGGGCCAAGCCCGCAAGATCCCGGCGCCTCCTGGCGTGTGGCAGCCGGGGAGTGGTGAGTTCCGAGTCGTATGCCCAGGTGCCAGCAGTCTGGCTCCCAGAACAAGAGACCTCGCCTGGGCACAGGCTCCCAGGACGGGTGTGCGGCATCTTAGAGCCTGCAGAGGCGGGGAGAACCGTGTTCAGTGAGGGCGTGGCTGCTCTGTGCTCAGCCCCGAGTCCTCAGCACTCCGGGGTTACTGGCAGGAGACGTGGCTTAGGGTGGGGGGCAGGCAGCCGGAGGCCCATGGGAGCGTGGTCTGCAGTGCTGCACCAGGAGGCACAGCCTTGGTGAGGTGGGATGTGCCCGGGAGTGCCCAGGGCATCGCGCTCTGCAGGGGGACCAAGGAGGGTGAGCTCTCAGGCACGCGCACGGCCCGTGGACAGAGCTCCACCTTCCTGCTCGTCCCCCACCACCACCCCGCCCCAGTGCTGGCCTTGCCCCCCTGGAGATCCAGTCACAGCACCGGGTGGTGTCTCCGCAGGTGACCCGAGGCCCACACACCTACAGTGTGGGGGTGTGCACTGAGGCCGCAGGCCTGGACGAAGGAGGCTGCAAGGACGGCGCTGTCTGCCTGCTGTCCCAGACCAGGGGGGCATCTTTCGGGCGGCTGGCGTCCATGAAGCTGGACTACAGGCATCAGGACGAAGCCGTCATTCTGAGTTATGCCAACGGAGACACTTGCCCTCCAGGTAAGTCTTTGCAAGCGGGCGGAGTGTCTGTTCCCAGTAGACACGGAGTTAGACACGGCAGCAGGAGGGAACTCAGGAATGACGCTCCAGATGCCGTGAGCCCCAGTGCATGGAACAGTCCATCCTACCAGCCCTGAGTGTGAGCGCTTGGGCCCATGAACCGTTAAGTCAGTTTAGGGGGCCCTTCCCTCGGGGAATCGTCGTTCCAGGTGACCGCCCCTGCCGGGTGCAGCTGACTTGGTGCGGATAATCAGAGTCACTCCGATTTCCCCTTCCCAGAAACGGAGGACGGCGAGCCGTGCGTGTTCCCCTTCGTGTTCAATGGGAAGAGCTACGAGGAGTGTGTTGTGGAGAGCAGGGCCAGGCTCTGGTGCGCTACCACCGCCAACTACGACAGAGACCAAGAGTGGGGCTTCTGCAAGCACTGTGAGTGGACGGGGGCCCGCTGGCCGGCGCAGCAGCCGCACCTGCTGGAGGCCTGGCTTCATGCTCAGGGCTTCCTGGATGGTCCGCATCAATGGCAGCGCAGCTGTTGCATACGCTGTTTTCTCGCCAGGGCTATTTTCCATAAAGAAAAGTCATCCTTAACTGTACTGGGGGCCAGGTGACGGTTAGGTGTGGGGCGGTCAGCTCTCCCCCTCCCCGGCTCCGGGGGCTCATGTCCGCATGCCAGCTTTTTCAGCACCAGTGGCTCATGTCCATGCTCGTTAGAATTGCTGCCCTCCCAGGCCTGCAGGGTGGGGAGGGGTCATCAGGTCTGCAGGGCCTCGTTGGCTGACCGTCGGCTCTGCAGTGGGCTGTGCCGGGCAGGGGTGCAGGGGGTGCTCTCAGTGCCCTTGCTGCCGTGGAGAGAATGGACCCACGAGAGTCTTAGTAACACGCGGGGCACAGACAGATGTGAGATCTCAAGGAAAGTGATGGGATGAGAGCAGGACAAGTTGTTTAGTTCTTGTCAGTAGCCGTGGAGCGAAATGATGCATGTTGAGGAATTAGGCCTTCCCTGTTGGCTCACACAGGAAAGAAGCTGCCTGCGGTGCAGGAGGCCTGGGTTCAATCCCTGGCTCGGAAGAGCCTCTGGAGAAGGGAGCAGCAGAAGAGCAGGACAAGTTGTTTAGTTCTTGTCAGTAGCCGTGGAGCGAAATGATGCATGTTGAGGAATTAGGCCTTCCCTGTTGGCTCACACAGGAAAGAAGCTGCCTGCGGTGCAGGAGGCCTGGGTTCAATCCCTGGCTCGGAAAGAGCCTCTGGAGAAGGGAGCAGCAGCCCACTCCAGGATTCCTGCCTGGAGAATCCCATGGACAGAGGAGCCTGGCGGGCTACAGTCCACGGGGTCACAGAGAGTCGGACACGACTGAGTGACTCAAACACACACACACACACACACACACACACACAAGGAATTAGAAACATTAAGTCTACAAGGGACTACTGTAGCCTTCTTTGGAGGCTGATTACGACAGGATCTCTTTCCTGGTAGGTTAGATGACATATTTTTAGCTTATCACAGGATTCTTATCGTTATCATTCATACTTAAGTAATACCTGCTTGCGAGGAGTTGGACTGTTGCTGTGGGGTGGTTAAGTGCAGCCCTAATTTTACGGTGGAAATGGGAATGAAACACAGCAGGAAGTGGGGAGCGGCGGGGGACAGACAGCACCCCTCCGTGCCAGCGTCGCGGAGGCGGGCACCCTGGCCGGGTCGGGGGTCCTGACACCCGCCTCGCGTCCCATCCCAGCTACCAGCCACCGGACATCCTCCATCATCTTCAAGTGCGACGAGGACGCCGACATGGGGCGGCCCCACGTCTTCAGCGAGGTGCGCGGGTGCGAGGTGACCTTTGAGTGGAGCACGAATGTGGTCTGCCCCCCAGAGAGGATGGAGTGCAAATTCGTCCAGAATCACCGCACCTACGACCTGCGGCTGCTCTCGTCCCTCACCGGCTCCTGGTCCTTCGTTCATGACGGAGCCTCGTGAGTACCTCCCCCACCAGCCCTCCGGCACGTCCGTGGTAGGTGCAGCGTCCCTGTACGCAGGGCTTCAAGCTCCAATTCTGAAGGCAGGATGGCTCGGGCCTCTGCTTGGGCAGGCCTGGTGCATTCTGGGGGGTTTGGAAGCCGAGGCAGCTAAAGCCAGCCTTGAGATCCCAAAGCAGCGGGTGAGCAGCCGCGGGCGAGCAGCCGCGGGCCTGATGGAATCAGGCGCGGTTTGCTTCTTGTCTGGGACGCTGTCCGTGTTGGGCTTCCCGTGTGGCTCAGTTGGTAAAGAATCTGCCTGCAGTGCAGGTGACCCAGGCTCCATCCCTGGGTCAGGAAGATCCCCTGGAGAAGAAGATGGCAATCCACTCCAGTATCCTTGCCTGGAGAATCCCATGGACAGAGGAGCCTGGCGGGCTACAGTCCACGGGGTCGCAACAGTTGGACACGACTTTGACTAAACCACCCATCCGTGTTGAGTTGATGGGGGTGTTAACTTGCCCCGCTTTGCTGCCCCGAGTACCTCGGCCGTGCAGGCCTGACTACCCCATGCCTAGAGCAGTGGGGAGAGTGGACCCGGAAGCCTTGGGAACCTGAAGACAGGGGACGCCTTGCCAGGGTTTCAGCCGCTGCCTGTCCTGACTCTCAGCCGCCTGAGTCTCGGGACTCAACCTGTGTGTCCCACGCACGTTTTCAGCGTCCACCCACTCTCTGGCCTTTGTTTACCCAGAGACCCGAGTCAGGGCTGTGTCCAGAGGTGCTGGGAGACGCTCGGATGGTAGCCTCTTCTGAAAGGGTGGGAAGAGCTGCCCCCAAGCGTGTCAGGACAGACGCCGACCTTGCTCACCTCCCCCGCGTGTCATTCTGCAGGTACTACATCAACCTGTGTCAGAAACTATACAAGGGACCCCAGGAGTGCTCGCAGAGAGCCAGCGTGTGCAGAAAGAGCGCCTCTGGTGAGGTGCAGGTCCTCGGGCTTGTTCACACGCAGAAGCTGGATGTTGTGGGTAAGGCCCTGCGGTCACACGTGTCGTGTCTGAGTTGGGAAGATGAGGGTATCGTCCTGGGACTGGAGATTCAGCGCTGGCTTCCCTTGGAACCTGCAGGGGTTGTTATTCCCAGTAACCATTTTTCAGGCAGCCTGGCGCCTCCTGAAGTGTTCGATAAGCACTGCCTCATGTTCTCTGAGATGGCAGGTCTTGGTCTGTGTCTAGAGGGCTGGGTGGTCTTGGGATGTCCAGGGTTCCTATGAGTCTCTGCTCCAACTGTGGGCCGAGTGCCTGAGTCTCCCCATACACGTGCATGGGTTTATTTGGGAGAAGCTGGACGACAAACACGAAAACCTGGTCAGGACCATCCAGATACATCCTTGTAAATGTCTTAATAATTTGACATCGCAAACAAAACTCTTTGTTAATAGTTCTGATGGAAAATTTCTCTTGCAGTTGGTTGTTGAGTGAAAGACTCTTTCGTCATGCGAACGGAGAAGGTTGGGCTTTCTTCTTTTAGGGACAGTCAGGGCTGGTGGAAGGAACAAGAAAGAAAACAGTCCCTGTGCCTGTTCAGCTGTGGGGCAGGGAGGGCAGTCCCCAAGCTGTCCTGATGAAAGCTCAGGGAGACTTAGTCCACTCGAGCTGTTGAAATGGAGAAAGGAAATTCTGGAGGACAACTGTCACCCTGGAGAGAAACCCCCGACTCTGCAGGTTGAAAGTGGGGGTCAACTCACCCCCCACTCAGGCCCCAGCAGAAGTGTCCAGACCTCCCAGCCTTGGAGACCTTGGTTATTGCTGCCATGAAGGGCACCGGGGGCTGAGGGTGGTTCTCTTCCTGTGCCCCGTCATCGTGTGGACATCTGACCTGGGTCTTCCCACAGCCAAGAGCAAAGACTAGGAGGTTGAAGCGTCCCAAGCGCCAGGCTAGCACAGAGGTTGCTGAGGACCTCAGGCTGCCGCCGTGAACTGAGGTCTAGCCCTGCACGCACATCATGCGGGGCTCCCCGCTCAGTCCTGAGCTGCACGCCCTGGGGTCTCCCTGTCACACAGGAGAGTGCTCACAGATAGGGGCTGAGGTGTGACCCCGGTCTCCTCTGCCCACGCAGGTAGTGACGTGGGCTGGGTGCGAGTCACCAGGCTGGAGGTGCTGACCGCCAGGGCGATGAGTCTCCAGAGCCACTTGTGACCTGGGGGCTCCTAGGATGCCCTAGAGATGACATTAGTTCAATGGTCTGTGTTTCAGATGACAGAGTCACCGTAACTTACTCTAAAGGCCACCAGTGTGGGGATAATAAGACGGCGTCTGCTGCCATTGAGCTGACCTGTGCCAAGACAGTGGGGCGGCCTTCGTTCACAAGGTGAGGGTGCGGGGTCCCCCACCCGAGGTGGAGCTGGGTGCTGGGCGGGCTGGGCCCCCGTCAGAGCTCCTCCCACGGTTTCTGCTTGGCGGCTTAGTGTGCGTGCCGCAGAGAGGATACTGGGGTTGTCACAGTACGGAGGCGGGGACCAGCCCCTGAGACCCCTAGCCTGGTGGGGCCAAGGCTACTCTGCGAGGGAGGAGTCCTGGATGGAGGCTGGGACCTGTGCACGAGACTGATAAGGCAGTTGCATAAAGTGGGATTTCACCGGGCTCCATCTTTAAGGTCACAGTGTGACTAAGGCTTCACTGATCGGTGCCGCCCGTGGCCAGCTGTTCAGGCGGCCGGTCTGGGACGCCCGGCAGGTGGGGAAGCACCACCTGAAATGCCCTTTTATTTTGCTGGAAATCTGGACATCTCCGCCTCTGGTGCTGGAAGGGCGTTTGGCCAGCAGAGGGAGCGTGTGAGCTGTACTTGGTGAACAGACCCGATTTCATTATAGAAGCGGGGCTTGGGAAAGGGGAGACTCAGGAACTGTCAAAGGGTCGAAATCGATGCTTGTAAAGCAGGCTTTCAAAAATGTGGGAGCAGATATTCCCAGCTGTTAGATGTTGCCCAGTGTCTAAATGTAAAAAATTACATGTTGAAGTGCTTGCTGGCTTTTTTTTTTTCATGTAGTGAGTGGTTGAGCTGGATGGTGTTGGGGAAGGGAGATGAAGTCGCCCTCCCAGCCTGAAGCGGCTGGTCCCTGGCTGGGGGCGGGGAGGACTGGGCGGTGGGCGGCTCCCGGGGCGGAAGGACAGCTGGGTGGTTGGGGGCTCCAGGGGCAGAAGGGCAGCTGGGCGGTGGGGGGCTCCAGGGGCCCTGGCAGGCGGGCGGTGGGGCAGCCGTGACCGCGGTCCGTGTGCCTCTGCAGGTTCGACGTCGACAGCTGCACCTACCACTTCAGCTGGGACTCGCGAGCGGCCTGTGCCGTGAAGCCTCAGGAGGTGCAGATGGTGAATGGGACCATCACCAACCCCGCCAACGGCCAGAGCTTCAGCCTCGGGGATATTTACTTCAAGTAAGTGGGGCCGTTTTGTGGCAGCGCCGCCCGTAGTCCCCCCGTCTCTGCCCGGCTGAAGGCTGTGAGAGGAAGACGTCCGTGTGTTTGCGTGTTTTAGTTGCCATTCCCAGGGACCCTTGTCGCGACTGGCTCAAACAGAGGGCAGGCATCGCTTTGCTTAGCTGTTCGAGTTGAACCCTAAAGATGGTGAGGTCTCTGAGTGTGAAAATAATATCGCTCCTCCTCTTAGCATTTGTGATAAGCCCGGAGGTTGGAGCTGAAATCTTCTGGACCGATTTTTGATGAGGAACCTTCTGGCTTTACTAGTTTCTCTTTTTTTAAAGTATCTTAGCAGCGTCACTAGGTGGGTCCCGGGATCTAGGACTGTCCCCGAACCCTTTTCTGTCTCTTCAGACGATTCACCGCCTCTGGGGACATAAGGACCAACGGGGATAAGTACGAGTACGAGATCCAGCTCTCGTCCATCTCGGGCTCCAGCAACCCCGCCTGCTCTGGGGCCAGCATCTGTCAGAGGAAGGCCAACGACCCGCGCTTCAGTCGCAAAGTCGGAACCTTCAACCAAACCAAATACTACGTCCAAGGTAATTCTCTCCACCTGCGTGCCACGTTTAGCTTCCTCAGAAGCACATTAACCTTTTCATGAACACACACTCCCTTCGGCTAATACGTCAGATCTGTTTTAACATGAGAGGCCCAGGTCTGATCTTGTGTCTTGTGGACGGAGCAGCGCGTGTCAGTCAGTTCACTGTCGGGAAGACTTAGATCCTAAACAGATGTGCAGAGCCTGGTCTAAACCAGAGGCGGCGACGAGGTGGCCGTGGAGGACCACAGCCCGAATTACTTTTGGTTGGTTTGGTTTTCATCATGATGCTTCTTTGAAACTTCAGATGTTACTAGGGGAGGGTAAGAGATTTTGTATTTGTCAAAAGGATGAAAAGAGGGAGGCCTGGCCCAAGAGTCTGCAGCGTATGTGGAGGAAGGGCTTCCGCTACATGGATGCAGCTTCGTCCTGTGTTTCTTTCTTTCCTTCCTTTTTGTTGAGATAAAAATTGACATAGAGCCATAGCTCAGATGGTTAAGAACCTGCCTGTAATGCAGGAGACCTGGGTTCACTCCCTGGGTTGGGAAGATCCCTTGGAGAAGGAAATGGTGACTCACTCCAGTATTCTTGCCTGGAGAATTCCATGGACAGAGGAGCCTGGGGGGCTGCCATCCATGGGGTCTTAAAGAGTCGGACACGATGAACGACTAACACTGTACAAGTTTAAGGTGTACAGAATAACAGTCTGATTATATACATCATGAAATGATTATCACGATAAACTCAGCGACTGTCCATCATGTCCTATAGGTACAAAATTAAAGAAGCAGAAAAAACTTTTCTCTTGTTGTGGAAACTCTTAGGATTAATTCTCTTGCCATACAGCAGGGTTCATTATATTTAGCATGTGGTGTGTGGCATCCTGAGTATTACACCCCCGGTAACCGCAAATTTTCTCTCTTTTTCTGTGAGTTTGTGGTTTGTTTCTGAAACATAATTGACCTGCCATGCCGTATTAGTTCCAGTTGCGCGACATAGCGTTTTCAACATTTCCGTGCACTTCAAAATCATCAGCACGCTAGGTCTGGCGGTCATCTGTCACCTCACAAAGAAGTGACGTAATTACCGACTGTTCCCACACTCTGCTCTTCACATGTACGCGCCTTTATCGTGCAACTGGACGTTGGTGCCTCCTCATCCCCCTCACCCATGTCTTTGCTGATTCCTTCTTGACCTGGAAAGAATATTTCCAGGAGGCAGCTCATGTGTTTTTGTTTTCAACAACTAGTGTTCCTCTGTAAACCATTTCATGGTTTGATTTTTGAACTAGGTGAATGAACTTGCTTTTTTAAAAAAGTTAAATGTGTTTACAAAACCAGCTGACCTTTGATCTCTCTGAGAGGAGGCGGGGTGGGTAGCTGCTCCCTGAGTAGGTGGGAGTCTCAGAGAAGTTTCTGTGCACAGGTGGTAAATAAACCAGTCTCTGTGCTTGGCAGTGCCCACTGGAGCTGGGCAGAGTCCTGCCAGGTCAGCCTGGCTGGCATCCATGCTTCCCCGTCAAGAGTTCCTGCAGGCACCCTGCCACGTCTCCTCGGGCCTTCCCGCTGGCACACCTCGGCCTGCCCATGCCCACCCCACTTCCCCCATGCCCCACCCAGCTTGGGGCTCCCTTCTCTCACCTGAGGCACTGCCGCCGGTGGGTCTGCGGCAGTGCCCGGCTCCCGCCGCAGCCTTGGGCAGGGGCCCAGGTACCAGGCTGAGAACCTTATGTCCATAAGGCCTATGTCTGGTCTAGCTCTCCTCCTGCAGTCCCCAGGCTTAGAGAGCCTGTGTGTGTGTCTGTACATGTGTACATCTATGTGTGTGCATTTATTTTTCTTGGTTAGTTAAATCCCTTTCTTACCTGTTCACTCCATTCACTCACCACCAGTAGGAAATAGGTTTGGTTTTAAGACCTTTGTCCACGTACCAGGAAGAAGTGCAGTTTAACCCCATCCCACCACGCGTCTGCGTTCATTCCAGAGGGCGGGAGGCCTCCAGGCCCATCTCTGGCTGAGGTCCGGTGTTGCCACATGGCTCCTCAGCAACCTCATGGGTTTGTGTCCACAGTCCAGGCTGTGGGGCAGCCCTCTTGGGTCACGGCTCAGCCGGGTACGTACCAGTGAGGACCCGGGGGCCCCCTGAGCCCAGCCCACATGGCTGCCCTCCGGGGTGGCCTCCGCTCGGTCCACCACACACACTGCACACCCTGGCCCTCTAGCAGGGGCGACTGCAAACTGGCCGCCAAGCTGTCCTCACAAGGCAGGGTCCACACAGGGACCCCTTGCCTCTCACACCAGCTGCACATTCAGGGGGCCAACTGTGAACTGGCCGCCAGGCTGTCCTCACAAGGCAGGGTCCACACAGGGACCCCTTGCCTCTCACACCAGCTGCACGTTTAGGAGGCCAACTGTGAACTGGCCGCCAAGCTGTCCTCACAAGGCAGGGTCCACACAGGGACCCCTTGCCTCTCACACCAGCTGCACGTTCAGGGGCCGCTCCTTAGGTATGATAGCTCATTAGAAAGATACTACAAAAAGCTGTCTTAGTCATGCTTGCAGTTTATTACAGTGAAAGGATATAAATTAAAACCAGCCAGTGGGAGAAGCGCCGTAGGGTGAAGTCCAGGAGGGAGCCAGACGCTTCTGGCGTCTTCTCCCTGTGGAGTCAGGAGGCATTAACGTACGAGTGTGTGACAGTATGAACGTGTGACGAGGCACGGAAGCTCGGGAGCTGACCAGGGAGGCCGACCCGTGCCTCTGAGTCCAGGGGTTTATTGATTCTTCGTTGTGTATGCTTGACTGATTAGTCAGATTTTAGTTGGTTTGCTGACTGGCTGGTTGGTGGGTTGGTTGGTTGACTGTTTGGTTAGTGGGTTGGCTGGCTGGTTGACTAGTTGACTGGTAGGTTAGTGGGCTGGTTGGTTGGCTGATTTGCTGGTTGATTGGTTGCCTACAGGGTCAGCCCCGGTGTCCAGGCAACTGAGACGTGGGCAGCCCCCACTCCACATCACGTTGTTTGCTGAGGACAAAGGCTAGACCTGTCTTAGAGTGAGGCTCAAGTCTCTCCCGCTTCCTGAGTTAGGGCAGGGGCTCCATATTGTCTGCGAGCAGTCTGTGAAGAGCTCCTCGCAACATGAGACGAAGGACCCTTTCGTCTGATTTTAAGCCTCTGCAGCCCTTTCGCAGATGGTGGAGAGGTGAACTCAGCCCGCTGTTGAAGCGCCCGTGTTCATGCTGCTGTGCCTTTTTGACAGATGGAGACCTGGATGTGGTGTTTGCCTCGTCCTCCAAGTGTGGAAAAGACAAGACAAAGTCCGTGTCCTCCACCATCTTCTTCGACTGTGACCCCCTGGTGAAGGACGGGATCCCCGAGTTCAGCCACGAGACCGCCGACTGCCAGTACCTCTTCTCCTGGCACACCTCTGCCGTGTGCCCGCTGGGGTAAGTGGGGCGCTGGCCACAGCATCCCCCAGCCCCGGAGCGCCAAGGCTGGCTCCCGAGACGAGTTGTTGCGAGGGAGAAGTCGTCACCTGGGCTGTGGCCCCGTGTCTTCCCAGAGCAGAGTCGTGGTCCTGGAAGACCAGGGCGGCTGGCGTGTCCCCCTGAATCTCTGCTCCAGAAGCGCCTCTCTGCCCTTGGGGCCCCGCAGCAGGGTCAGCAAGGCTGCAGGGCGGCGAGGCGTGTTCTCCAGAGCAGCTCTCCTCGTCCCCTTAGTGATGGAGGCCCGAGTGGTGCAGGCGGTGTCTTTGTGCCTTTCCCGATCCTCCGCCTCAGTCTCAGCATCAGAGGGGTTTACCCGCGGGGGTTCTCCCGGCTGGTGACTCGTGTCTTCCTGGGTGTGGGTGTGCACAGTCAGGGCCCGGGCCTCGCCGGGCAGTGGGGCTGAGCGCTATGGTCTCCCTGCAGGGAGAGCTTCGACGAGGAGATCGCGGGAGACGACGCCGAGGAGCACAACGGGCTCTCGGAGCGCAGCCAGGCGGTCGGGGCGGTGCTGAGCCTGCTGCTGGTGGCTCTCACCGGCTGCCTGCTCACCCTGCTGCTGTACAAGAAGGAGCGCCGGTAAGCAGAAAGGAGGGTCCAGGCGGGGCCCCAGGCCAGAGGCCGAGTCGAGCCCTGGCTTCCTATTCCTGAGCAGTAGCAGTGAGAGCGCTTAAGACTCTGAACGCTGTGTCGTGTAAAGCTTCCTGCAATGACTGTTCGTGCTTCTGAGCTGTCAGGTCACATGGCCAGATGCCGCCCTGTTCCCAGGACACGGCTCGCTGCACATGTCCCCACGTGAGCTGACCGCCTTCTGATCGGCTGACCCCTGCCCATAAGAGGTGCCGGCTGTGGCCTCACCCCCATCCATAGTCTCTCCTTTGGGGGGTGAAAGGTCTTGTCACTCACAGGCAGGCCAGCGTGACTGTTAGCAGGTTTCACGTCACCCATGAATGGGGCCCGGGGCTCTGCATGTGGTCAGCCGTGTCCCAAGGGCAGGGATGGCTGGCTCTGGGGCTTCCTGTCTCCCCCTCACCTGCCCACCGATCTAGAGGCGAATGAGAGGGTCAGGAAGTGCTGAGTGCCACCACCCCAGCCCCAGAGGCCATCAGCCCAGTGCAGGAGTGGGGCGGGCGGTCTGGGTGTGAGCTGGCCCTGGGTCCGCCACTCAGCCTGGTAATCCCAGCACAGCTCTGGGGAGGCGGGGAGGTGTGGGCTCGTTCCATCTGCATGCAGAAAAGCAGGCGCAGAGGTGCAAGGTAACTCTGGTCTCTGTTAGCACCACAAAGACGGGGTGTGTCTTTGCATACAGGGTTTGAATCTGCTTCTCCTGATTCCATAGCCTTCCTTTCTCTGACTTGGCTCCCAGCCCTGCTTTTGTGGACTGAGGGAGCGTGTGCTTGGGTGGGCACAGAAAGGGGCGGTCCGGGGTGGGGCGGCTCCAGGCTGGAGTAACTGGAACCTCCTTTACAGGGAGATGGTAATAAGCAGGCTTACCAACTGCTGCCGCCGGAGCCCGAACGTGTCGTACAAGTACTCGAAGGTAAGGCCTGCCAAGGCCTCCAGCGGCTCCCTGATCCCTCCCCGAACCCCCCATACACACACACACACACACACAGTCCACGTGTTGTTGCCATGTTGGCCAGTGGCTGCAAAAAAACCGTCATCCTGGGCCGATCGAAACCGCCAAAGGGGAAACTGTCTCTCGTAGCTCTCAACCTGAACACATTCTTTGTCCTTTCTTCTTCAAGGTTTTCTGATTGTGATGGCAGCTAATTTCTTACAGCATTTAATGTTCAGGTCTTTTCTGCATTTTTGGCTCTTCTACAGAAAGCATGGCAGTGAAAACTGTTGCGCCTCTGGCATTTGGATGCTTTCCTTTGGTTGAGTTTCTAGCAGTTGAGTGCAGGTGGTGTGAATGCCCCCCTGGCCCTTGATTGTCCTGCCAGCTGCTTTCTAGAAGGTCTTCCTCAACCGCACACGACCACGTGGCGTTGTCCACGGGGTTCCTCTCACCTTCAGCCGTCGGAGTCCCCAACCCTGTCTGCCTTGGTCAGATTTCAGCAGGAGCTGGCACTTGCCAGCCTTCCCCTTCCTCTCCCTGCTAGGGTTTCGGGGGGTGGTTAGATGAGGTCTCAGGTGGGCCCATGGTCCCTGCGGTGTCCCGGCAGGTGAACAAGGAGGAGGAGGCGGACGAGAACGAGACCGAGTGGCTGATGGAGGAGATCCAGCCACCAGCGCCATGTCCCGGTAAGGAGAGCCATGAGAACGGGCATGTGTCCGCCAAGTCGGTGAAGGCCGCCGATGCGCTCAGCGCCCTGCACGGTGACGAGCAGGACAGCGAGGACGAGGTCCTGACGCTGCCCGAGCTGAAGGTGCGCCCGCCGGGCCGGGCCCCCGGCGCCGAAGGCGGCCCCCCGGTGCGGCCACTGCCACGGAAGGCGCCCGTGGCACTGCCGCCACGGGCGGATGACCGGGTGGGGCTGGTGCGCGGGGAGCCGGCGCGCCGGGGGCGGCCCCTCGCGGCTGCCGCGCCCATCGGCACCTTCCACGATGACAGCGACGAAGACCTCCTGCACGTCTAGACTCACCGGCGCCGCCTCCGACCAAACCCGACGAGACTACGTGATGCTTCTGTCCTTGGCCTTTAACGAAAACTGTCCAAAAAAGGGAAGAGTGTTGGTGGTGGGGGAGGAGGGGGGCGCCCCTCTCCCTGGGCGCAGGGGGAGGCGCAGCCGCTGATGGTGGCACACGCCCCAGGTTTGTACCCAACCCTCACCTTGAGCATGGCCGCTGTGCGCTTCCTAAAGTTGCCGCGGCTGGACACCTCTTGGGACCTAGGGCTGTGTTTAAGGAAGACCCTTGCTGCTTTAGGCCCTGGAGGGTATTTCATCATTATATTTTAGCATTTAATTCTCTCGTATTTATTGACTTTTGACAATTACTCAGGTTTGCGAAAAAGAAAAAAAAAAAAAAAAACCACCAACAGTTTTTTCCTGCCAGCAGTGGGTAGCCTTTCCTGTCCATCCTTTAAGCAGGGGGAGGCTGGGGCGCGCTTGGACGCTTTGAACTGGTCCACGATGTATCCTCTCAGTTAGACTCCACCACTCTCTCTTCCCTTTTGCTTCTGTGGCGTCAGGGCACACGGGTGTGTGCGTGCGCACACACGTGGGTCCGCAGTTGCCTGGGCTGTGGAGGGGGCCGCCCGCTCTCTGCCTCTCAAGTCAGTAACAGCTGCAGCCTTTCTTTCTTTCTTTCTTTTTTTTTGCATGTTTTCGATCACAGGTGCACAGAGCACACTTATCAGTATTTCTCTCGCCAGCTGGTGAAGTCAAACAACCCACCCAAAGATTGATGTGTGTGTGTGTGTGTGTGTGCATGCGCACGCGTGTGACTGTGTGCGCACGTGTGTCTGAGAGAATGGAGATGTCAGACTTTTTTCCAGACTTGGGGTGTAGGTCTCACCTCTTCAGGTTCTCATGATACCACCTTTACTGTGCTTATTTTTTTAAGAAAAAAAAAAGTGTCTATCGACCATTCGACCTATAAGAAGCCTTAATTTGCACAGTGCGTGACTCACGGAGGTTGCATGAAAGCCAGTGGGCCCGGCGCTCGCCCCCAGCCTTGCACTTGCACTCTCGCCTCTGCATGGCCGAGACCGGCTGCCCGGTCTGCAGGACGGGAGGGGGGACCGCGTCCTTCCCCAGCTGTTGGCGCCTTTCTCTGAAGTGTTAATCGAATGACTTTTCTGCCATTTATAGAGCTGTATATAGACTCAGTGGTATTCATATCCTGGAAAGCCAACCAACCCGCAGGGTTCCTGGGTTTGTACTCTCCTTTGGCTAGCTTATTTGATTTCAACATGAGTGTATTTTTAAACATTGATTTCTTTCCTCACTTTTTTTCCAATCAAATTTACTGTAATATAAAGTATTAAACGATTTGAATAAAACATAAATTATTAACTGTGGTCTTTCTTTCTGCCCTTGAGTGAAAAGCCCGAGTTTGCTGCCACGTCCGCTACCCTCTCTGCGTCTCCTGTTGCATTCCAGAAACAGTCGTGTCTGGGTGTCGGCTGACCCTTCACAAGTCACCCCAAGTCTCCCTGAGTGTAGATGCTCACTCGAGGCCCACAGGGGCCTCTGTCAGCTTCACCCACACCTGGTTCTTCCTCCTTCTGAGAAAGCAGACCTCAGAATATTTGTTTTTTACCGAAACAGCCACCCTGAGTGAGGTCCCACAATCCTGGTATACAGCCTAGGCTTAACATGGAGCTGGGAGGGGGCTTCTCTTGCATGAATCTGGTTTCCATCTGAAATGACCGACTAGTAACTAGAGCTTCAGATGTTATGTGAAGACAGACCGAGCAGGGAGTATGACGTCTGACTACAGACTTAGCAGAGTCAGCGTCCGTCCTTTCTGCTCATGTTCTGATTATTTCCAACTGGAGAGACTGTTTTCCTCTTGAGGACTTTAAAGCTTCTCTCTCGAGACGGACACTCTGGGGGCTTATATAAAGGTTTATGTTGTGAGCCCACAACTGCTGGTTCTCAGATGCTGTGTCCAGGAAACTGTCGTCCAAGCCACTCCCTTTTCACTAAGACCCAGCAGTCCTCTCTGTCCAGAGGGGCACTCGCGGGCCCCGTGGGTGAACTTGGCGACCCTCATTGGCACCTTGGCCATCTGCCTTGGTAGCCAGCTGTGTGGGGCACAGGGCATCGGGGAAGTGACCACGTGTGAGGTGTTTACTCACGCTCTTTTCTCCAGCACCTCTTCCCCTGAGCCCCTGCAAATAGACAAACAGTCTGTGCTAGCTGTGGTCGTAGGAAGTTTAGGAAAACACTCCCCGACAGCAAGTAAACCTTTCATGAATCTAATTTAGTTTCCTTTTAACCAAGATTTTAAGCCCCACCTTTGTGGCGATTGTGTATTGAATGGCGGGGCCCTGGGATAAGTGGAAGGTCAGGACAGTGTGGGCAAACCCTGTGCACAGAAAAATCCACGCGAGAGGAGACCAGGCTCCCACCAGGAGCTTTCTAGATGCAGCTGCCTGCTCTCCATCAACCTGTGACATGCTGGCCACGACCACCTGCAGGGAGGTCGACGGCCACCCCAGGGGGCCGTCTAGAAGGAATTCTTCCGTCCCTTTGCACCATCAAGAGGTGGGCATGGAGGACATGGAGGTCTTAACTTTCTTCCGGGGTCAGGTCACCAGCGGGTAGTGTGCTTTGGGGTGGGGGCCAGGTTAGATTGATGAGAAACCCCTTCACCAGCTTTGGAGAATCCCCGCTACCCAGCGGGACGTGACTTCTTCACTTCTCTAGATGAACTTGTCTGGCGAGCTGGCAGCTCAGGGGTGGCTGAGAGTGTTGTGCTTCCCGGGAGGGTGGGCCACCGCGTGGCTCCGGGCAGGGCAGCCCTGCAGCTCCTCTCGGGCTGCACGGACCTCAAGACAGGGAGCTGGGTGTTTGGGGACAGAGTAGTCAGAGGTGCTGGGGAGGTAAGGCTGGAGCGTTGTCATGGAGCTTGAAGAGCCCCGTGACAGTCACTGTCTTTCCCATTCTGGGGGAAGTGAACTATTTGCCTTAAAGATGCAGGGGAAGGCCAAAGCAGGCTGTGAGTTATGACTCACGTTTCTGTGCTTCCTCCTGGTAGTGAGCTATGGGCTTCCCTGACAGCTCAGTTGGTACAGAATCTGCCTGCAATGCAGAAGACCCCGGTTTGATTCCCAGGTCAGGAACATCCCCTGGAGAAGGGAAAGGCTACCTACTCCAGTATTCTTGGGCTTCCCCGGTGCCTCAGTTGGTAAAGAATCTGCCTGCAATGTGGGAGCCCTGGGTTTGGTCCCTGGGTTGGGAAGATCCCCTGGAGGAGGGGAAGGCGGCCCACTGCAGTGTTCTGGCCTGGAGAACGCATGGACTGCACAGCCCACGGGGTCACGAAGAGCTGGACACGACTGAGCGCCTTTCACTCCCTTTCTTTACTTTTTATGGTGTTTTGGGCAATTTGTGAATCAAGTTCAATGACGTTTACTTATACTGTTGTTTGATACAGTTAGAGGAAAACAGAATTGAACAAATGGTCCCGTCACCCCTGGACAGGGTGAGAGTGTCAGGGGTCACCTGGCGGCGTCTCTGGACACCCCTCTAGGGGAAGCATCCCGAGCAGGCCTCACTCCCCTAGAGCAGCGCTGAGTCACGGCAGGGGGGAGGGGGGCCGGTGCCGTGAGGGGCAGGTCCCAGGCAGGCCCTATGACCCTTGGCTTCAGATTAAATAAATTGATGAAATGTACCAGGCAAAGAACTTTATTCCCTGAATCACGTGAACGTGAGCTGCTTCCATGATGCCTTGGGATGTCACCACCCCTGCCGCCCCCCCCAAACAACACGCATGGACCCTCAAGCTGTGGTGCCCCCGGTCTACTGGTTGTCATGGGAACACTGTTGTCACTAAGAGGACCCCACTCAGAATCCTGCCCCATTCAGTTGTCCTGTCTTGAGTTTCCCTCCATCGGGGAAGTTGGTCTTTGACTTTCGTGACCCTGACGTGAGGTCGCCCTCCTCACCCACGATCACCCTCTGCCACCCCTGACGAGCGCCCTCCCCTCGGGGCTGGCCTTGCCCAGCCCACCGCTGTCCCGCTCTGCCCACCTTGTGGCTTTCGGACTCCTGCCGCAAGCACCGGGGAAGGGGCTCAGGATGAAAGAAGGCGTGCTTGAGCGCGTTTTGACTGCCGCATTGTCTCATACAGCCGCACTCCCCACAGGGACCCCCGCACGGAACACTTGTCCTGTGTGGAGAGGACTTAGGTTTAAGAAAGTTTGGAAAAGCCTGAATTTAAAGGGAAATGGCCTTTCTTGGTATGAGGCAGAAAGTCTTTTGAAGGAGAGATGGCTGAGTGCATGTGAAGTCAGAGAAGGGAGCGAGCGTGGCCAGCGAGTCTCCTAGCAGAGGAGCGGCACTTGGTGGGCCCTGGGACCTGGGGGTGTGCGGCCCGCCCTCTGGGGCTGCGGTCGCAGTGGGCGGGGCTCTGTGGGTCCCCGGCAGGTCCCTGGAGCAGGGTTGTGGTGGACTCTGCGAGGGCACACATGATTAACAGTGACGATGGCAAGTGGGCCCCGTCTGCCTCTCACTTGCCCTCCCCAGAGGAAGGCTTTGCTCCCTGGCCCCACCATTTGTGTCCCCCCAACACCACTCTCCTTGGGGTCAAAGTGCCCAACGACCCTCAGCCCTGATGCTGAAGCGCAGCTGACCCTTGAGCAGCACAGATTTGAACTGCACAGATCCACCTAGACGCAGATTTTTTTTCAGTAAATAGCATGGACTGAAAAGATGGTTGACAAAAATAGGGATATCACATGACGGGACAATGAGAAGAAACTAAAAATTTCTGTGTCCCTAAATGAAACTCTCGATGTGCCTTCATTTAGGTCTCATCCAGGGCAGTGTTAGCATTTGGACTGAAGGGACCCCTCTGCAGAGACCCAGAAGGGCCTCTCCACCCAGGCCCTTACCACCGGTGCCTCTGCAGAAAAGCTCACCCACTGCCCCAGGCTTTCCTGATCCTCTCGGCCACACCGGGGGCAGGAGGGAGGGGAGGGAGGCTTAGCAGATGTGTGGTGTACTGATGAAGGTGGGATCTAAATGACTCCAAAGCCCCTCCCTGCCTGTGTGCTGTCCACACGCTCTGTGGACGTCTCCCGTCCCCTTGGCCAAGGGAAGGCCGTCCTTCCAGAGGCTCAGGCCAAACGCCTGGCACCTCTGGACCCCTCGCTGGCTCTCACACCCCACATCCAGCCCATCAGCACATCCTCCCACCTCCACCTGCAGTCAGACCCTGACTGTGCCTCTCTCCAGCCTTGCTGGTGCCATCTGGTCCAGCCCCCGGGGCCCAGCTGGGCAGTGGCAGCTTCCCCGTGCTTGGCTCAGACGGCCTTGGGGGGCTGCCCTCGCCCCTGGGTGAAGCCCCGGTCCTGCGGGGCCCTGTGTCCAGGCCTGAGGCCCCATGGGCCTCCTCACTCGGCCTGCCCAGCCCCTGCTTTTTCCTCTCTCTGGAATGTTTGTCCTCCAGTTCCCACGCCCAGAGCTCATTCTCCTGCCTCTCTTGAGGCTCAGCATCCCAGAGGCCACCCCTGATCACTGGTTCTTAAGGCTGCAGCCCCTCACCCCTTCCTGCTCGAGATTTCCATAGCACATCCTACCTGCGAAGACACCGTCTCCCTACTTCCCTCGCTGAGCTCCTCTACCCTGAGATGCTGGTTCCTCTGTTCACGGCTCTATTCTCCCTGCCAAGAGCGGGGCCTGGCAAACCGCAGGCGCTCTACTTTGCAGGGAGTGAGTGGGTGGATGAGTTCCTTAGTGGGACAGGGTGGTGGGTAGCTGAGGCCCAAGCCAGGATCTCTTGGACAAGGTTTCAGAACAGTGTCTGGAGGCTGGTTCTGGAATGTTCTCGCCTCACCTGGAAAAGAGCTGAAGACCCAGGTGATGTCCGTGTGCTCCTTGGCCTCTGCCGATGTTGCTGGGCCAGCCCCCAACCCCCAGGGACCCCAAGCCCCAGGGGTGGCATATGTGAGCACTGGGCCCTGGAGCTCTGGGGGCGGGGTGGGTAAGTCAGGATGTAGTGATGCTTCTGTGTCCAGGTCCTGGGACAGGTGGGGACAAAGAGGACTGTCACAGCAGGTGAGGCAGATACAGACCACTGGGAGGACCATCCCAGTCCCTGGAGGAAATGGAGGTAGAAGACTTCTGCCAAGAAAAACTGGCAGAACATCAGGGCTTTGTACAGTAAGCGCTGTGGGCAAACCCCGGCATCTGCACTAAGGCACAGCTTAATAAGCCATCCTCAACCATCAAAAAAAAAAAAAAACCCTGATCGAGGCTGGGAGGAGGAAGCACTCTGCCCAGCAGCCTTCAGGGTCAGGACTTTGGGGCAGGAAGCGCAGACCCAGCAGAGCCGGCCTGACTTCGGGAAGGAGCTTGAGGTGCAGGGAACGCACTTTGCCCCTAAGGCTTTGCCCCTGAGGGCCTGGCTGGAGCCTCACCAGGGGCTCCCATGCTGTTCCCACGCCTCTGGGGGCTTCCACGCTCCCCGCTGGCATTAATGCCTGTCCCCTGATGGCCTCGTGGAGCCATGCTGCCTTGGAAGAAGGTTCCAGAGTCAGCGGGGGACCCTTCCAGACAGCACAGAGAGGGAAACAGCAACCCTGGGGCCAGGCCCGGGACAGCCATGGGCCCCCAACCACCATGTCCCCAGCTCAGCCCGGCGGGAGGGGCGCTGCGTGACAGCAGGAGCTTCGGGGCTACAGGGTGGGAGGCAGGCCAGCCTGTCTCCCCAAAGGCCTCCTGGAAAACCAGCCCCGTCGTGTTGAAGTCAGTCCACGGGGAGGCTGTCCGGACCTAGGGGACCCTGGTGGCCAAGTTTTCATTCTGCAGCTCTGGGCTCGCCCCGGATGCCTGTTCCTTTTCTATTTTCCCAGAGGGGAGCCCGACCTCTGTCCTTAACTTCAGGAGGGCCCAAGGCCTGGGGTGAACTGTCCTGGAACAAAGGACGTGTCCTGCACAGAATCTGTGTTTTGGGCTGCTGGGCGAGTTGAGCTGCAGCGTGAGCATCCTGGAACCACGGTCAGTGGTCACTAGCCCTGCGGTTTCAGTGAATTGATTTCTGAAAAACCGGCCAAGAGCCAGTGGTGTGACGGTGGACAAGGGCCTCAGTTTCTTGCCTCTAACATGCTTCTGACCTCGAGGGTTCTCATGGGATCATGTAGTGAATATCGTGCTCCAAGAGGAGTCTGGCCTGTCACCCTCGATGCCAGTGAGGATGGTGGCACTGGCCTTTCCTGGCGGCACTTACCCACCAGCCTGGGTCACTTCTGCAGTCTGGACCCCAGGATGACCGGCCACCCCCATGTGCCCCTGGCCGAGGGGCTTGGAGCCAGGGTCGGGGGGAGCCATGCAGAGCCGTGCACAGGTCTCCTTGTTCTGGAGTCTGAGGGGGGAAAGAGCTCTCAGGACACCGAGAGCGGGAGACCTGGGTAGCTGCTGTCTCCTCGGGGGACAGTGGGTGGTGGGTCCGGCCTGGCCTGGGGAGTGGGTGCGAGGAGGGCCCTGCTTGCTTCCTCCCCACGGTGAGTTGAGAGCAGGGCCTTAGCTGCTGGCCGCTTCCCAAGCTGAGGAAGCGAGGCAGGGGAGCCCCGTGTGTTCAGGGCCGCTTGAGGTGGAGAAACGCAGTGACTTCCTCGTGTGTAGGAAAACCCCGTTCTCCTTTCTCCCGTGAGTCCTCCTCACTCCTCTCCCAGGACACTGCACTTCAGGTCACTGAATGCGGGGCTTTTGCCCACACCAGACACTTGCCTGCAACGCCAGCCAGGTGTCCCACCATTTAACCCACTTCTGAGCCCCTCGGCCTGGAGAGAGCCTCAGACCCCACCCGTTAAGGGCTTGCTCCATGGAGACCATCCCCCCTTGGATGCCAGTCACTGTTAGGGCCCCAGGTGACCCACAGTTCTGCCTGACTTGGCTACAGATCAGGGTCCTCTGATCTCTTCCCTCCTTGGAGTCAACTGATTTGTGAGAAAGTGTTACCTGCTCATTTGTGTCCAATTCTCTGCGACCCCGTAGACTGTAGCCCACCAGACTCCTCTGTCCATGGAATTCTCCAGGCAAGAATACTGGAGTGGGTTGCTGTTTCCTTTTCCAGGGGATCTTCCGACCCAAGGATCGACCCCCGGTCTCCTGCACTGCAGGTGGATTCTCTACCAGCTAAGCCATAGGGGAAGCCTCTGATTTGCTAGAGCGGCTCACAAAAGTCAGGGAAATGCTGACTTGTCCACCTGATTATTAGAGAATATGGTGGAGCATCAGAGGAGCCAGGAGAGGAGACACACGGGGTGGGGGTGGGGCATGGGGGTGGGTCCCAGTGCGGGAGCTGCGGTCCCCACGGACCTGGGGTGTGGATATGACTGCTCTGAACCCCGGGGGGGCTCTTATGCAGGCTCCACCCCATCGGCATGACCCATGACCGACCATTCCAGCCATTTTTTTGCTCAAGAGAGTGGAGATGGGGCTGAAAGTTCCAAGTCTCCGATCACAGGCTTCCCTGCAGACAGGCGCCCACCTGGAGTCTCTGCGGCCCCGTGGGCTGCAGCCCGCCAGGCTCCTCTGTCCATGGGAGTCTCCAGCAAGGACACTGGAGTGCGTTGCCAGTTCCTTCTCCAGGGGATCTTCCCCATCCAGGGATTGAGCCTGCATCTCCTGTGTCCCCTGCATTGGCAGGGAGGTTCTTTACCACTAGTGCCACCTGGGAAGCCCCTAGCACACAATCATAGCTTGGTCTTACCCATGACCAGGAGCCACCCACAAGCCCAGCCAGAGTCACCTCGTTGAACAGAAGACACTCCTAGAAAGTGTCAAGGGTTTCAGGGGCCCTGTGCCAAGAACAGGGAGGGGTGGTGAAGGCACATTTCTATTATCTCACTCAGGCAGGAAGGGCAGCGCCTGGCCTGGGTGAGCTGATGCCTTGGGGACGTTTGCCCCCTCTCCCCCCCTCCCCTCCCACCACACCCTAGGCAGGGCTCAGCCCAAGTAGGGCATTAGTTTGCAGAGCTGCATCCTCCTCCTGTCTCACCAGTGCAGCTGGTCTACCAATGGGCTTGGGGCCAGCTCCCTGTGTCCATGGAGCAGAGAAATGAGGGTCCCGGGAACGAAGGCTCAGAGGGCTGCTGTGGCCCACTTTCCTGGGGATTCAGGGTGGGGGCATCGCAGTCCAGCGGCCAGGGGCCTGCCTGCGGACATAGTGATGCCAGAAGTCCTTTGTGGTCCCGAAGAAGGCAATTGGTCTACCCTGGGACAAGGATGTAGGGAAGTGAGTCAGTCTGGGAAGCGTGGCTCTCCCATCGCCCGTGGCCAGACCCTCCATGCACACTGCTTGAGACACCCCATGGTGAGTAGCAGTTCCGACAGCAGTGTGCTGTCCTTGTTTACCTGGATAATAAAAAAGCTTTCAAGAAGAGGATCTCTCTGGGAGAGCCTGAAAGAGATTGCTGGGAGGGTCACGGCCACCTCCGCTCACTCCCTTGGCTCTGGGAACCCCAGTGCCACAGAATCAGGTCCTCAGCCCAGGCGACTTTCCCCAGCCCAGCCGTCTGACCAATCATCATCCTCCTATCCCTGCCTGAAACCTGCCCTGCGGGTGAAAGATTGTTTCCAGCTGGTTGGCTTCCAGGGTAGAAGCCGAGAGCTTAGGCAGCAATTCGACTTCAGACCAGCCCATTGCAGAGAAACCCACATAAGACCCTGACCCCGGGCCCTGAGGCTGCTGTGGTCCGCTCAGAGCGATGTGCGTGGAGGCTCAGTCATGCTCACCGTAGATGATGTACTGGAGCAGGTCGGGGAGTTCGGCTGGTTCCAGAAGCAAACCTTCCTGATCCTGTGCCTGCTCTCAGCCGCCTTCGCCCCCATCTATGTGGGCATTGTC
Source organism: Madoqua kirkii (assembly GCA_006408675.1). Lineage (NCBI taxonomy): Eukaryota > Metazoa > Chordata > Mammalia > Artiodactyla > Bovidae > Madoqua > Madoqua kirkii. Next base: position 90,506 of record SJYC01001292.1, read on the forward strand.
TTCCTGGCCTTCACCCCGGACCACCGCTGCTGGAGCCCGGGGGTGGCGGAGCTGAGCCGGAGATGCGGCTGGAGCCTGGCGGAGGAGCTCAACTACACGGTGCCCGGCCCGGGGCCCGAGGGCCAGTGCCTCCGCTACGAGGTGGACTGGAACCAGAGCGCCCTCGGCTGCCTGGACCCGCTGGCAGGCCTGGCCGCCAACGGCAGCGCCCTGCCCCTGGGCCCCTGCTCACAGGGCTGGGTATACGACACGCCCGGCTCCTCCATCGTGACCGAGGTAAGAGCGGGCCTTCGCTGGGGGGATAATGATGCGGGTTTCAGGGCAGAGAGGAAACATGATTGATCCTGCAGGCTTCGACCCCACATCAGCACAGAGGCAGTGGGGTCGTGCTCTCTGAGCTCCGGCACATCAGACTCCGTCCCGGGCACTGCCGTCCCTCCCTTGTTCAATCCTCTGCACACTCTGGGTGTTAGAGGAGGGAACTGGGGCTCAGAGACACCATCGCCTGCCAGGCTGAGCTGGACTGCTTGGATGAGGGGCCCCCGGGGAGACTGGCTCCCTCACCCTTCCACCCCACTGGCTTCTCCACCGGCCTGCAGAATGCACCTGGGGGCTAGCGGCCCCACCATCAGAGATGCGAGGCCCCCTCCCTCCACGCACAAGCCGTGGACGTGTGGCAGCTCAACGCTGGTCTCTAAGGCGGTGTGGAAGCTGCCCTGGAGTCCGACTGAGCCCCAGCCACGCCGAGCTGGCTGAGTGTCGCTGTGTAGGTTACTCAGCCTCTCTGAGCCTCAGTTCCCTCAGCAGCAAACCAGTGATGACAATGACTTGCTTCCCAGGGGTCAGCCAGGGACAGCGAAGATGCTGATCAGACAGTCCAGAAGAGTGGCCAGGCCAGCACCTCTGGGTGTCCAGCACCCAGCTGCACTGGGTGTCCCCTCCATGGCCCACAGGAGAGCGGGATTGTGGCAGAGCACTGGCCTGGATAGGTCAGTGGGTTATCTGAGCGTTTGCTTTGAGAATATCTTACCGAGAAGCCAGCAGATTTCTTTCCTTCGTGGGCGCTTTGGAAAATGCTATGCTGTGTCAAGCGTGGGCACTTGGAAACTGACCTCAAGGTCGCTTGGTGAAGTCACAGGAGACGTTTAGACACATTAGTCGCTCATTAGTTGCAAAGTGTCTGACTCTTTCAACCCCATGGACTGTAATGACTTGCTTCCCAGGGGTCAGCCAGGGACAGCGAAGATGCTGATCAGACAGTCCAGAAGAGTGGCCAGGCCAGCACCTCTGGGTGTCCAGCACCCAGCTGCACTGGGTGTCCCCTCCATGGCCCACAGGAGAGCGGGATTGTGGCAGAGCACTGGCCTGGATAGGTCAGTGGGTTATCTGAGCGTTTGCTTTGAGAATATCTTACCGAGAAGCCAGCAGATTTCTTTCCTTCGTGGGCGCTTTGGAAAATGCTATGCTGTGTCAAGCGTGGGCACTTGGAAACTGACCTCAAGGTCGCTTGGTGAAGTCACAGGAGACGTTTAGACACATTAGTCGCTCATTAGTTGCAAAGTGTCTGACTCTTTGCAACCCCATGGACTGTAGCCTGCGAGGCTCCTCTGTCCGTGGGATTCTCCAGGCCAGAATACTGGAGTGGGTTGCCATTTCCTTCTCCAGGGGATCTTCCCGACCCAGGAATCGAACCCGGGTCTCCTGCTTTGCAGGCGGATTCTTTACCATCTGAGCCCACCAGGGAAACCATTTGGTGAAGCCACAGACCAGAACTATGCAGAGTGTGTCTGTTAGCAAACTGCTCACCTGAAACAAGGTGGCTGAGTGGCCTCAGCAGCACACGTCTAGCTGCAGAAAAGCGCTGTGTCCACTCCTCCGGCCCCACGGCCCGCTATCTTGGGGAGCGGGGAGCAGGTGTGGGAGCCCTCGCTCAGACATCCAGTCTCCGAGGCGTCTCCAACCGCAGATGTCCAGGTAGAGGACTCGCCTCCCAGGGATGCCAAACTGGCCGCTCTTCTTGCTGGGAATCTAGAAACAGACCCAGACGGGGATGTACTGTTCTCTGTGGCTGAGGCACACTCTGCTTGGAAAGGATCAGCTAGATGCACGAATTCATCCATTCACCCCTCCATCTATTCCCTCAGTAACCATGTTCTGAGCTTTTCCTCTGTTCTGGCTCTGGGTATGATGCCAGGAGGGACACAGAAGAAGCCCGTGAGGTTCAAGGAGTTTGCAGTCTCCAGGGAGCGAGGAGGGGTGGTGACCGTGAGAATAAGATCAGTGTCTCAGACAAGGAGGGGGACCTTACTATTCAGCTGGCCACTGGGGTCTCCCCGCGGGAGGCGGCAGACTTTCTGCACTGGAGTGTAGTTGACTTACAGAGCTGTGTCAGTTTCAGGCAAGGGGATTCAGCTATGCCATCCCAGGCTAAGTCGCTTCAGTCGTGTCTGACTCTTTGCCACCCATGGACCGCAGCCCGCCGGGCTCCTCTCTGTTCGTGGGATTCTCCAGGCAAGAGCACTGGAGTGGGTTACCGTGCCACCTCCTTGACTCAGTTATATACACATAGACATCTATTTTTCTCAGATTCTTTTCCCTTCTAGGTTGTTACAAAACATCAGGTATAATTCCCTGTGCTACACAGTAGGTCCTTAGGACAGAGTATTTGAATGGGGCCCAAGGTGGTATTTTGAGCTGCCAGGAGAGCAAACAGGGTGCGTCGGGGAGTGTGAACCGAAGCTCAGGGGAGAGGGGGCAGGGACCAGGCTCACGGAGCAGTGAGCTGCTGAGCTGACTGGCATTCAGTAGAGGGGTCATGGACAGAATGGTGGTGGCTCAGCTTTGGGCCAGAGTGCTGATCTTTCATCAGGTCACCAGATAAAATGCCAGACGCCCATTAAATTTGGATTTTGGGTAAACAATGAATATTTATTTAGGATGATTAGGTCCCAGATATTGCATAACTTTTGATACTGACAGCTGAGACTGGGAATTCAGATACTGCTGAGGACATGATTGCACTAAAAAAAAAGTGTTGTTTATCTGAAATTCCAGTTCGGAGGGGCACCCCATATTTTTTTGCTCTAAAACTGGCAACCCTACCTTTGTGCCAAGTGGCAGTTCAGGCAGAGGAAGAACTTGGTCCTCGATGGACCTTGGGAATGGTCCAGGCGCTGGTGGGGAGTGGGGTGACGCTCCCCAGAGGTGGGGAGAGCTTGAAGAGGCCGACACGGGCCCTCGCAGCGCTGTCAGCCAACGCGGCTGTCACAGGATCAAAAAGGATCGATTTTAGAGATGCAGACCTGGCAGGGGTTGGGGAGGAGGAGGGGCCCGATTTGCCAGAGGGTCCTGGCCGGGGAGGGAGGGCGGCTGAGACCCTGAACAGTGAGGCTGGGACGCAGGGAAGTAACAGGCCATGCATGTGGGGGCCTGGCCTGGGCAGGGGCCCGGGGAGGGAGTGGGCTTCCAGGTCCCTGGGGACCCG
>SJYC01001293.1:21-16431 GCA_006408675.1 Madoqua kirkii
TGGGGAGACCCAGCTGGAGGTGATGCAGACGATGAGATGCGGGGCCTCAGGAGTGGAGGACCGCTTCTCCTGGGCGGAACGCGCCTCCTCTGACTCACCCTTCCCATTGATTCACAACAACTCTTGCCTCCTCCCCTCGGCCTAAGCTGAAGCTTATTTGGGGGAAAATCCTCCCTAGTTATTCATTTCTGCAGAAATAATCTTTAACATGGCCTTGCCTTGGACGTTGGAATTGGCTGAAGGGAAGATGATGAGCTGACCTCTTTGAACATCCAGCTCCCCGTCCCTCCCAGCCCTGAGGGCAGAGGTCAGGGTCTCTTTGGGGCAGGAAGGTGTTGGTTTCCCAACTCATCTGATCCCTGGGATCATCTGGATTCCAACCCATGATCTGCTGAGACAGAACCCATGGGAACCTGGATTCTAACGAGGACACTGGGTGACTCTGTGCCCAGTGAGCTTGGCCAGCCTGCTGCTCTATGGGTCGCATCCACCACACAGCCTGGCCCCAGAGAAATCCCCAGTGAAGTCCCAGCAGGGAGAGGGATCCGACCTAGGAGACCCCACCCCATCCCGTGCGCCTCCTGTACAAACTCCAGGCTTTCTGTCTTCCCAGGGGCACAGAGGGGCCCGAGGGACAGTGGCTGGGTCTGGAATCGCAGACGGCAGGCAGGTGCCTGCAGACAGGGCCTCTTGACGTAGCTGGGGCAGAGTTCTTGAGGGAGGCGGCGACAGTAGGGAAGGCCAGGCCCCCCTTCCTCCAGTTCCATGAGCTCCCTGGTTTCTGCACTCCCCCAGAGCAGGATGGCACACAGGGCATTTCAAGGAGGGTGGCGGACATCTTGCAAAGATGCTGATTGTAAAGAATAGACCAAACACCCCCAAACCATCACCCTGTGGCTTTGGGGGCATCTAGTACGCACAGCACATCGTCCTGGGTGACGTAGGTGAGGGCTTCAGAAAGGCTGCTGGAGAGGCTGACCTGGGCCAGCGAGATAACAGCTCCAGGAGCGGCCTCCCCCAAGTTCCACTGACAGGGCTCAGGAACGCAGAGAAACCAAACAGCGGCAGGAGAAACCCCCCAGGGCGGTGTGCTTTCAGCTGAATTTTCAAGGGAATAAACACCTGGAGTGACAGTTGGACCATAAAGAAAGCTGAGCACCAAAAAACTGATGTTTTTGAACTGTGGTGTTGGAGAAGACTCTTGAGAGTCCCGTGGGCTGCAAGGAGATCCAACCAGTCCATCCTAAAGGACATCAACCCTGAATATTCATTGGAAGGACTGATGCTGAAGCTGAAACTCCAGTCCTTTGGCCACCTGATGAGAAGAGCTGACTCACTGGAAAAGACCCTGATGCTGGGAAAGACTGAAGGCAGGAGGAGAAGGGGGTGACAGAGGATGAGATGGTTTGATGGCATCATGGACTTGATGGCATCATTGACTCAATGGATATAAATTTGAACAAATTTCAGGAGATAGTAAAGGACAGGGAAGCCTGGCATGCTGCAGTCCCTGGAGTCACAGAATCAGACATGGCTAAGCGACTGAACAACAAAAAGTAAAGCCTCCATTTAAAAAGGTAAATGGTTCAGTATTCACTAAACCATGGGCACATGGTTTTTCCCTGCAGCGCCCACAGTGGCTTCACGATGGTGACAGGAGCAGCTCCACACATGCCTTCCAGACGGGAGACCGAGGCCCCTGCTTTCTGCCCCTCTGCGCTCCAAGTGGGGATGCTTCTGCACTCTGCCTCCCAGAGCGCCAGGCCTGTTGGCTTCACCGCGCGTGTGCCGAGCACGGAGGGCCGATCCCTGAACCTCGCTCCCAACAAAGCCCAGGCAGATGGGCTCCTGTCTTTGCCGCTGTCCTTCTGCCTTGGTTCCTCCCAGGCACACAGGACCCTCCCCATCTCCTGCTACTTCTGGGTTCCCCCATCCCCCGCATGCAAGGCTGCACAGGGCTGCTCCCCAGAAGCCCCACCAGCTGGCCTCTGCGTCTTTGCTCAGAAATTCTCACGTTGATACTCACAGTTCCATCAGGCATGACAAATTTACACAATTATTGGGTAGAATTTATGGAGTAAAATACGTGATTCAGTTCAGTTCAGTCACTCAGTCATGTCCAGCTCTTAGTGATCCCATGGATGGCAGCACGCCAGGCTTCCCTGTCCATCAGCAATTCCTGGAGCTTACTCAAACTCATGTCCATCGAGTCGGTGATGCCATCCAGCCCTCTCATCCTCTATTGTCCCTTCTCCTCCTGCCCACAATCCCTCCCAGCATCAGGGTCTTTTCCAGTGACTCAGTTCTTCACTCAGGTGGCCTAAGTATTGGAGTTTCAGCTTCAGCATCAATCCTTCTCAGGAATAGTGAGGACTGATTTCCTTTAGGATGGACTGGTTGGATCTCCTTGCAGCCCAAGGGACTCTCAAGAGTCTTCTCCAACACCACAGTTTAAAGCATCAATTCTTTGGCGCTCAGCTTTCTTAATTAAGCGTTTTTACCAATTCTGGGAAACACGTCATATTTATTTTACATCATTTTCATTTTTGGATAATTACTTTGCTGTATTTCCTTTAGAAATCTTACCATTTGGCCACCCTATCCTTTGACAGCTATCAGGGGTACCTGACAACAGACTCTTTAATTAGTGTATATTGAGGGTAAACCCAAGATAAAGGTATTAGGCATATAATGACACTGCCTGAGATTCCCCAGAAACCTTGCATTTGTCTTATGAAAATGTGGTGAAAGGAAAGGCTGTGAGGGGCCCCCGGGATCCCACATTTTTGCATCATGCTTTGACATTTTCTGCAGGGAAAACGGTAGGCGTAGTCTAACTTACAAACGGTCCTGTGTGTCTTGGCCCCTCCTACCCGCAGTTTAACCTGGTGTGTGATGACTCTTGGAAGGTGGACATCTTTCAGTCCTGTGTGAACCTAGGCTTCTTCCTGGGCTCTCTGGGAGTCGGCTACATTGCAGACAGGTATGTAAAGGTTGGCACAGTGCCAACACCATGGAGAGAAGGGACTTCAGAGGCCGGAGGTGGGAGAAGTAGCCAGAGGGACTCTTCCCAGAACTTGAGACCCGACACGGGAGGGAGTGCAGGACTATGTGGGGCAAGACGATGGGAGGAAGCTGGGGACTTAGGGGGGACTTCAGAGGTTGAGACCGCAGGCAGGTTGTGTAGCTGGGATGCAGGGCTCAGAGGAAGAGGCCACAAAGCCAAGGATTATGCTTCTGGCAGACGGATGGAGGGGGACAGGGCCATTTTTTGAGACAGAGAGGGTTAAGAATATCCTTCTCTGCAGCTTTTAGGAGATGTGTTTCAGAGCAGCCTGTGAGACAGAGAAGAGCTGCCAAGTAGACAGTTGGATACATAAGGTTCAGGCTAGAGTTAAATATTTGGGATTTGCCACCAGTTATTGGTATTTAAAGCGATAAACCAGGTTTGAGATAAGCTAGAAGAGGGTATGCAGAGAGAAGTTCAACATGTAGAAGCTGGTGAGCGAGGACAGTGTCAGTGGGAGGTTGAAGACGAGAGATGAGGAAGTGAATTTTTGTGTGTGGACAGCTCTTTCCCCCCCGCCCCCCGCAGTATTTCCCCCAAGCGTGTTCACCATCTTTGCACGTGGGAAGTAGGTAGAGTGAATGGTTCTGTCACTAATATTTTTAGTATTTATCTATTTATGTATCTATGTTCGGGAGTAGATAACTGTTATTTAGAAGCTATATTTGTTTTGTTTCTTAAATCTTGCACATGAGAGAGGTCACATGGTATTCGTTTTTCTCTGACTGCTTTCACTTAGAGCTTTACCCTCCATGTCCATCTGCACTGTCACAAATACATTCTTTTTTATGGCTGGACACTATTGCATTGTCTATAAATATATATATACACACATCTTTATTCATTCAACTATCGATGGACACTTAGGTTGCTTCCGTATCAGTCCAGTTCAGTTCAGTTCAGTTGCTCAGTCGTGTCCAACTCTTCGTGACCCCATGGACCGCAGCATGCCAGGCCTCCCTGTCCATCACCAGCTCCTGGAGTCCACCCAAACTCATGTCCATTGAGTCCTTGATGCCATCCAACCATCTCATCCTCTGTCGTCCCCTTCTCCTCCTGCCCTCAATCTTTCCCAGCATCAGGGTCTTTTTAAATGAGTCAGTTCTTGACATCAGGTGGCCAAACAAAGTACTGGAGCTTCAGCTTCGGCATCAGTCCTTCCATATATTGCTTACATTGGAATATATTCCATATATCGCTTTCATATGTTGGCAATTTAGCTAATACTGCAGTAAACACGGGGGTACAGATGTCTTTTTGAATTAGTGTTTTTGCTTCCTTTGGAGAAATGTTCAGACCTGAGATTGCTCAATTGTATGGTGGTTCCATTTATAATTTTTTGAAGAACCTTTGTCTTGTTGCTTCCGTTTCCCATAATGGCTGCCTCAGTTTCTATTCCCATCCACAGTGTCCTAAGCTCCCTTTTTTTCACATCCTGGCCAACACTTATTGTTTATTGTCTTTCTGATAATGGCCATTCTGATAAGCATGAGGTGATATCTCATTGTAGTTTTTTAAAATATTTTTAAAAATTATTTTCAATTGGAGGACAATTGCTCTAGAATATCGTGTTGGCCTCTGCCATACGCCAGGGTGAGTGAACCACCAGCAGACGCATGTCCCCTCCCTCTTGAGCCTCCCCCCTCCACCCCCACCTCACCCCTCCCGCTAGGTTCTCACAGAGCACGGCTGAGCTCCCTGCGTTTACAGCAACTTCCCAACTTCCCATGTAGCTCTGATTTGCTGATGGTGATGGACAGGGAGGCCTGGCGTGCTGCAGTTCATGGGGTTGTGAAGAGTCGGACACAACTGAGCGACTGAACTGCACTGATGACTAGGGATGTTGAGCATCTCTTCTTGTGTTTGTTGGCCCACTTTACTCATGAAAAAAGAAAGGAAAAACACTTCTAAATAATTATACTATTAGAATTGAATAGTTCCCCAGAAAAACCTTACGAGCGTCGATAAGGTTAACTATGTGGGTGGGTGGGGGATCTGATTTCTGGTGCACCCTGTGAAGTCTGTGAATAGTAATGCAATCTATTAAATACAAAGATAAAGAGAGGGGGTGAGTCTGAGGACTGTGCGGGTCACAGAGGAAGGCCCCTGGTCCTTGACTGAGAGTGGTCAGGATTCCTCTTCCGAGTGACTTCGTTAAACCTGCAAGAGCTGCTGGTCACTGTCATGGAGTGGGGGGCAGGTCGGGCTTGGAGAAGGGGCCAAGATGTGTGATGGACTGCACGATGCCGCAGAGAAATGGTCTCGTCGCCCAGTAGAGAGCCTGCTGTCCCTTCCCCGCTGTGGACACCCAGCGCTCAGCTCGCTGTCTGCTTGTCTCCGAAGGTTTGGCCGCAAAGTGTGCCTCTTGACCACCACCCTCACCTGCGCCATCTCGGGCGTCCTGACGGCCGTGGCTCCAGACTACACGTCCCTGCTGCTCTTCCGCCTGCTGCAGGGGCTGGTCAGCAAGGGCAGCTGGACGGCTGGCTACACGCTGAGTAAGCATCTGCTGGCCCGCGGTTTGCAGCCACTTTGAGAAGCCCGGGCGGTCAGACAGTGGGGTAGAATGGGATGAAGCCGAACGTGCCGGCGGGTGTTTTTGAGGAAGCCTAGAGAAAGGGTGGCCTCGCTAGCAGTGTTTGTTTTGTGTGGTTGGAACTGGATGCTGTCAGGCTGGCCTCTCTCTGTCTCTTTGTTTGAGAGACATTTATATAACCACCTATATGGCTCCTTGTTTCCATATCAACTAATCTGTTTGGGCAAAGATCCCATGTGATGTGTTTACAGTGATGGGGGGTGTGTAGGAAGGGGAGACAGGTGGGAGAGTATTTTACCATTTTAAATATGAACTAACCAGTCTCTTCCAAAAGAAATACAACAAAGTGCACTGGTTTGAAGGACACTCAAGAATTAGGCTGCAGCCCATGGGGTTGCAAAGAGTCGGACACAACTAGCGACTCCACTTTCCCTTTTCACTTTCATGCCTTGGAGAAGGAAATGGCAACCCACTCCAAGGTTCTTGCCTGGAGAATCCCAGGGACAGCGGAGGCTGGTGGGCAGCCATCTATGTGGTCGCACAGAGTCAGACACGACTGAAGTGACTTAGCAGCAGCAGCAGCAGCAAGAGTTAGGAGAGAAGATATAAGAGGAAATAAAAGAAGCTCTTATACTTTGGCCGACTCACTGGAAAAGACCCTGATGCTGGGAAAGACAGAAGGCAGCAGGAGATGGGTAGACAGCATCATCCACGCAATGAACATGAACCTAGGCCAGCTCTGGGAGATGGTGAGGGACAGGGAAGCCTGGCGTGCTGCTGTCCATGGGGTCTCAAAGAGTTGGACATGACTTGGCGACTGAACAAGCACATCGAAAAAGAGATAGACACAATGATGAAAAAACTGAAGTGTAAAACAATGTAATTCTATATACTATTTTTTCTTTCAAGTTTTCTACGAAGAGTAAGAATGGAAAATGAAAAATACTTCTGTAGAAGAAAGCGTAATAGCCGTCTGTGTATCTCTCAGCCCACGGATGGCTGGATGGGCACATCAGACAGCATGAGGATGGCCCAGGTTTTTGCCGCCTCTTGCCATCTTTGAAAATGGTGTCTTATGGGTTGACATTCTAAGAAATAGTTCACTAGGGCCAAAAAACCCCATGTTCCTCCCCCAAGAAGTCACGAACACACTAGTTAAGTTTAGTGACTTCAGCACATATCAACTGCAACAGCCCAGCCATCTAGAGGCTGAATGTGCAGTATCTGGCACCTGGTGACAAGGATTAATTTAAGGTCAAATCTACACCCAAGTCTGACCAGCTGTGTGGTCCTGGGTACGTTCCATAATCTCTCTCTGCCTCAGGATCCTCCACATGGGGACCACAGTGCCGTGAGGTCGATGAAGGGCCCCAGGGGGAGCCCAGAGCCGTGCCTGCCCCTCCTCCTTCCTGCTGTGTGGCTGTTGCCCTGTGGCAAGCACAGGGGCAGGGCCGGAGATGCCGAGATAGATGAGGCCTCCCGTCCTACTCTCAAGACACCAATCAGTCCCGAAGGAAATCAACCCTGAGTATCCACTGGAAGGCCTGTTGCGAAGGGAAAGCTCCAATACGTTGGCCATCTGATGCAAAGAGCTGATTCATTGGAAAGACCCTGATGCTCAGAACGATGGAGGGCAGGGGGAGAAGGGGGTGAAAGAGGATGGGGTGGTTGGATGGCATCACTGACATGAGTTTGAGCAAACTCTGGGAGAGAGTGGAGGACAGATGAGCCTGGTGGGCTATGGTCCATGGCTACCAACCAACCAGTGAAGTTGCTCCGTCATGTTCCACTCTTTGTGACCCCATGGGCTACAAGCCAGTGCAAAGAGTCGGAAACAGCTTAGCAACTGAACAACAACCTCCGTCAAGGAGCTCCCAGGCTAGACAGAAAGGAAGACAGACCCGGAATGCTCCCTGTCGTGACGGAGTGCGTGCTGCCCTGGCTTGCCTCCTACCCTCGGCTCCCTGCCTTGCCTGAAGGTCCCATGCTCCCTGGTCCTGCACCAGGGGCTCCCCTTCCGTCTGCGTGGCTGACTCCTCCTCCTTTCCCAGCCCAGGCCCAGGCCCCCAAGCATGCTCCTCCTGTGCCCCTCTCCCCAGCCCCCCATCTGCTTTCCTCTCGGAATACCTCCAGCACCACAGCCCTCTCGCTCCTCTGCTGCACCTGCTGGGCCCACCCCACCCCCCACCACGCTGGGCTCCGCTCCACACTGGTCCATCCCCGGGGCACCCACAGGCAGCAGCACGGTGGAGGGGCCTTTAGCAGACGTGACATCAGGTCACCCCTGTGCTGCAGCGCCTCTGTGCCTCCCGCCCTTGAAGCCGGGGTTCTCCACAAGACTACAAGAGCCCCCCAGGAGGGTGCACGGCCCCCATGACCCGACCTCACCCAGCAGTCACCTGGGCTGCTCTCCCCCTGCCTGGAACTCGCTTTCCCGTTGTGGGTTCAGCTAACTACTGCTCCTCCTGATGGCTCAAATGTCCTCCACAAGCTCTGCTCCACTGCTCTCTGAAAATCTGCGACCCCCGGAGACTCCCCGACCCTCCTGGCTATTTATGCTTTCTTCCCAGATGGCCTGCATCATGTCAAGACCTGGGTGTGATGAACACGGTGTGTGTGTCTGGACCACCACCTCTCATGAGGCTATGAGGTTAGGTGGGCGGGACAGTGCCCACAGAGCTGGAGATGCCTCTGAACACCTGTGACAGGGCCAGGTCCCTGGGGTGCACTCAAAGGTGTTGGTGGTGTTAACAGCGCTCCCTGGGGGGCCGTGGGAAATACTCCAGCTAATCTGGGAGCCAATGGGAGGAAGGTTCTGGGCAGGAGTGCCCCGTAGATGGAATACTGCGCTGTGCAAAGGCGGGGGAGCTGCAGATAGCAAATGGGGGATTTTAAAGCGGGTGGGAGCCCGCAGGGACGTTTCTCCGGTTTCAGTCACAGAGTTCGTGGGCCTGGGCTACAGACGGACGGTGGCGATCCTCTACCAGACGGCCTTCACCATGGGGCTTGTGCTTCTTTCCGGACTGGCCTACATCCTCCCGCACTGGCGCTGGCTGCAGCTGGCCGTCTCCCTGCCCATCTTCCTGCTCCTCTTCTGCTACTGGTACTGTCCCCATGGGGACCCGTCTTCCCAACAGCCAGGGCGGCCCTACCCACAGGCCCGGGGCTTGAAACCACCCACGGCATCTGGGGTGCTCCGTCACAGGGTAGCCCTCATTCCCAGGGGGAGCCGCTCTCAGCCACCCTTTAAAGAAACTTACAGTTTCTTTAAATTCACATCACCCAGAGAGAGGCCTGAGATGCTAAAAGTCGGACAAGAGTTCACCTAGCCACGAGGTAGGCATCTGCTCTTTGACGAGCCAGTGAAGGAGGAGGTGAAGGAAGGGAACCATCTCTGGGGAGTGTGCCCATCAGACAGGACCATTGGCAGACGAATGGATGAGGAAGCTGTGGTTCATATACACGAGCAATATTTCTCAGCTATAAAAAAGAATGCATTCGAGCCAGCTCCAGCGAGGTTCTCTTTTGATCTTAACCTCAGACGGGCTCTGGGGGAGACGCCAAGTGGGGATGATCTGGGTCTGCAGGTTTGTGCCCGAGTCCCCCCGATGGCTGTTATCGCAAAAGAGAAACACTGAGGCGATAAAGATCATGGACCACATTGCCCAAAAGAATGGGAAGCTGCCTCCTGTCGACCTGAAGGTGACTCACTCGCAAGGGTCTTCTCTCCTCACTGAATGCTGCGTCGGGCTTATGACTTAGCGCTTGCCTGTGGGACTTTCCTGGGGAGGCGGGAAGGTGCCGGAGCTCTTTGGGGTGATGAGTATGATGACCGACCTCGGGGTGGGGGCTGGTGGGAGGCGGGGTGTATGGTGGGGGAAGGGCTCTGATGGCGATTCCTGATCACGGTGGCAGCCTGGATGTGGCTGATGCCCTGACTCTCTCCTAGATGCTGTCTCTAGAGGAGGACGTCACTGAGAAGCTGAGCCCCTCGTTTACAGACCTGTTCCGCACGCCCATCCTGAGGAAGTACACCTTCATCCTGATGTACCTGTGGTAAGGGGTCTTTCCGAGGCCCTGTGCGCTTCCCTGCACACCCGGGTACATGTCAGAGACGGTGGGCCAACTTATGGAGGGGAGAGAAGAAAGGCATGAAAAGCCATTTCCAGATGGCTTTCCGCTCAAAGAGCTCTTAAAAAGACACCCATACTTCCCAGTAGAGGAAAGGCCTCGCTTTAGTAAGAAGAAATCCCCATATAGAAAAGTCAGCAGTGAGCCGGAGGGAGGTAACAGGGTTGCCAGAAACCCCATGCATCAGGAACCAAGTGCTGACTTAGCCCCGGTAAGTAGATGAGATTCAGGGATTCCCCAGGACATCAGTACTTCCCTGGCGGCTCAGACAATGTAAGCGCCTGCCTACATTGTGGGATACCTGGGTTCAATCCCTGGGTTGGGAAGATATTGGAGAAAGAAATGGCAACCCACTCCAGTACTCTTGTCTGGAAAACAGGGGAGCCTGGTAGGTTACAGTCCATGGGGTCACAAAGAGTCGGACATGACTGAATGACTTCATTTTCTGGGCTATCAAGGAGGAAGAAGCCTTCCTCACCTCTGAGGACTCCACAGAGCCTGCGGAAAGCACGTGCCTGCTTTTTTCACACCCATTAGGAAACGCCTGTCCACGCCCAGCACCCCTTGCACACCCCGGGGCCGCGTCACCCGTCCCGATGGCTTCCTCGAGATGGGGTCTTCTCCCTCTTCTCCTGGGGGGCTGGGGCACTCCCCACCTCAGCGCTTGCTCCTCCACACCCCGGTGGCCCTTCAGTTACTCCTGGAAAGCCCTGGGCAGAGTAGCCGGGCTCCCCTTCCCCTGGGGTCACACTGCCGCCCTGCCCTTCTTGGCCCTTCTGTGAAATAAGGGTTCCAACGACGAGGGCAGCGCCTGGCACGTAGCAGCCGCTCTGAAAATATTTGTGGAAGCTTAAACGAGTAACCACTGTTCACAGAGTCCATCCTGAGTTCTCTAGACGCTGGGTTGTCTCCTGGTCCCCAGGCCCTGTGTCTGCAGGCTGGCCTTGGGAGCCCTGTGCCCGCCGTGTGAGGGGCCCAGGAACCCCTGCAAGCATGCCAGGTGCCTGGTGCGACTCTCAGCATCCGACTCCGTGGTACCTCTTGGGTTGGAGGCCCAGGACCCCACAGACAGGAAGGCTTGCTCCACTCCTGTATCAGCCCGGGCCCCATCTCCACCCCTAGCACTCCTGTCGAGGCGGTGATTCTGTCTCCTCAGCTCTCTCACACCCCTCCACGCAAGCTTTCCGCAAATCCCCCTCTGTCTTGAAAACCTGTCCCGAATCTGCCACTTTCTCATCGCCTGTGCTCTCTGGCGCGAGTGTTGCAGCCTCCCGTCCAGCTCGTGGCGGTGGCCTCCTTGCTGGCGGTCTGCTCCTGCTCCTGTCCCCCCCCCAGAGCACAGGTCACAGATCGCATCACATCCTTCCCGCATCCTCATAGTCTTCCTGATGCGCCGAGAAGAGACCTAGCTTCCTTCCACGGCCTGCAAGGCTTCGTGCCATTTGGCCCTGGACACCTTCTCTTACTGTACACGCCTCCTCGCCCCTGTCCGCTCCGTTCATTACAGCGACTCAGGGCTGGGGAGCCCATCACTTCCTGGCTGTGTGACCTTCAGGAAGCTTCGTGATCTCTGTGACTCAGTTTCCTCATCAGCGAATGGAGGCAATGATAGGATCTACTCACGGGCATATTGGAAGAATTAATGTGATAACACTGTGAAAGGCTTAGGAAACGCCCAACAACAACAGACTGCTATTTTTATAGGAGTGTGAGAAGGAAATGGCAACCCACTTCAATATTCCTTCCTGGGAAATCCCATGGACAGAGGAGCCTGGCAGGCTACAGTCCATGGGGTCGCAGAGTCAGACATGGCGAAAAAACCATCACCTCTACCCGTAGCACTGTGTACATGCAGTTTGTGGGTTCTGCCAGAAGATGGCAGCATTGCACATTGTTAACTGCAGTTTGGTTGGTCCGTGGCCAAGTTCTGTCCAGCTCTTTGGGACCCCGTGGGACCCCATGGATGGCAGCACGCCAGGCTTTCCTGTTCTTCACCATCTCCCAGAGTTTGTTGTGATTTGGGGTTTTTGTTTATTTGTTTGTACAGGAAAATCAGGGTTCTTCATTCCTTTCTGTTAGGTCAGTTGCTTTATGAGAAGATGACTGTTGCCATTTAACCATTTAAATGGTTAAAGCATAGAGAAGCTCCCCCTTGCCCCAGCAGGCTCATCTAAACTCACCGAGCTGCAGGCAGTGCATTCTTATTCTCTCGACACTTTGGTTCAAACAGGAATAACTTAAGACTAGAAACAAAAGCAAACCAGACTCCCCTGAGAACAGCTTTATAAAACCAGGGGTGAGCGAGTGAAGTGAGTAAAAGTCGTTCAGTCATGTCAGACTCTTCACAGCCCTATGGACTACAGCCTACCAGGCTCTTCTGTCCATGAGATCTTCCAGGAAAGAATGCTGGAGTGGGTTGCCAGTCCCTTCTCCAGGGGATTTCCCCGACATAGGGATCGAACTGGGGACTCCTGCATTGCCGGCAGATTCCTAACCGTCTGAGCCACGAGAGTTGGAGCTTATAAAACCAGGGGGTGTAGCAATGAGAAATGTCCCCTGTGATCTCAGTTTTGGAACTGATGGGCAATTTGCATTTCTATAAGCAATTTCTTATCCACCCAAATCTCTTCCTACAGTCAGTACTTCATATCTGCAGGTTCTGCATCTGGGGATTCAATCAACTGCAGATAAAACAATAGTCAAAAAATTCCAGACAGTCCCCAAAGCAAAACTTGAATCTGCTGCATGCTGGCAGCTGCTTACACAGCGTTTATATTATGTTAGGTGTTACAAGCGATCTAGTGGTGGTGTCAGTCTTACGGGAGAGTGCCCATCCTGCACTGATTCATACAGTTTACACGAGGGACTCGAGCACCGTCGGATTCTGGTACCCAGGGGGTCCTGGAACCAGTCCCCTGTGGTAGCGAGGAATGGCTGTACCAACGGAGTCATTCACTGGTTCAAAATTGTGCATTTTGCCCAAAAGTGACCCATGGGACGCTACGTTTTCCCCTGAGTCGTGCGCCATGTAACATGGCTGTTCTTTCCTCAAGTATGGGTGAGCGGGTCGTGTGCTGTGGGATATGGGGGGAGAGAGAGGAACGGAATACTGCTGGTTCAGGATGGTGTGAGGTGTGCAGGGGGCCCCCACTGTGGAGCTGGGAAGACTTGGCTGGCTCCTCCCTGCCGTGGTGCTCTCGATCCTGGCTGGGAAAGACAACCGTGACAGCAGCAAAATCTGCTCTTCTCTGAGTGCCCAACTACACCAGGCCCTTCTGGTCCACGGCCTCAATGAATTCTCAAGACAGATTCACAGCTGAAGGGACTGAGGCACAGAGAGGCTGGTCAGCTTACTGAAGACCACACAGCTCAGACAGCAGTGTGAATCCCGAAACTGCTCACTCCCCACTGCCGTCTCCTGCCCTCCTTCCCCTTGGAGGCTTGGGGCATCCGATGAGATAGGGCCAGAGCGGTGTTCAGAGCAGGGCTGCCCGCAGGGGCACAGTGAGGAGTAAACGATGTTCCCTACATCGTTTGCCGTCTCTCGGAAACATGAGTCTGTCCTGTAAGTCACAGGCTCACAAAAATTGTGGAAGGAGCTTCTCAACTAGGAGGGCCCCTTCTAGTTTTTGACGGCCCCCTACCCCCACTTCTTCTCATATTACAACTTCCCAGGTGGCTCAGACGGTAAATTGTCTGCCTACAATGTGGGAGACTCGGGTTCGATCTCTTGGGTTGGAAAGATCCCCCTGGAGAAGGAAATGGCAACCCACTCCAGTGTTCTTGCCTGGGAAATCCCATGGACAGAGGAGCCTGGTGGGCTACAGTCCATGGGGTCTCAGAGTCGGACACAACCGAGCGACCTCACGTACTTTCTTACTACTCATATTGGTCTAGAACATTCTACATCCAGCAGTGGATGCTTCCTTCCAGCTCGCAGGGGCCTCTGTCCTCCCGGCCAGTCTGCGGGATCTCTCTTCTTCCGAGGAGCTCGCCTTTGACCCGCCTCTCCTGCCGCCCAGGTTCACCAGCTCCGTGGTCTACCAGGGCCTCATCATGCACGTGGGCGCCACTGGCGGGAACCTCTACCTGGACTTCCTGTACTCTGCCCTGGTCGAGTTCCCCGCGGCCTTCATCATCCTCGTCACCGTCGACCGCTTCGGCCGCCGCTCCCCGCTGGCCACGTTCAACCTGGTGGCCGGGCTGGCCTGCTTCCTCATGATCTTTATCCCACATGGTGAGTGGTTCACGCCCATTGTCTTCTGGGCCGTGGAGCTGCGGGAAGAGTGTTGGAACAGGAACAAAGACAAGGTGTTTACCTGAGTCTAGAATTACCTTTTAAAAAGTTTTAAGTAGAGGTACAGCATGTTGACAATGAGCCCTTTTAAAGTGTTCAAGCCAATGAATTTTTCACCTGTATGTATGCCTGGGCACCGCGACCTACGCCAAGATAAGGAACATTTCCAGCACCTCGGAAGGCCCCTCACCCTCCTCGGCCACCAGCGCTCACCACCCCTGCCCGGTCCGCGCAGCTCTGGTCTCTGCCACCGCAGATTAACGTCGGCTGTTCTTGAACGTCATACAGTTGAAGCGTACTGCACCTACGCTTTGTATCGCCTTCATCCGCTTATCGTGGCCTCTGCAAGGCTCACCCATGTTGTCCCACGAGGGCGTCGCTTGTGCTTTTTCACTGCTGGGCAGCCTCGCATTGTAGGAACCCCTCACCCTAAATCCAGGTCTCTGTTGACTTCAGGCCTCCTAAGGTCACCCTGGACCGCCATACAAAGAATTAAAGTCCCATCCCTCTTCCTCCTTCTCTTTCCCCTCTAGAACATAAGCTCCAAGAAGCGGAAACATTCTCTGCTTTGCTCACAGCTGAGCTCCTGGGGCAGAGACGCCACTCTACCAAGTGCATAGCGGAGCTTCCCAGGCGGGGCTAGGGAAAGAGCCTGACTGTCAGTGCAAGAGACGCAAGAGGGGCAGGTTCAGTCCCTGGGTTGGGAAGATCTAAAGTCATCCAGTGTCTGCCTATTTGGATTAAGGCTGCAGCGAACATTCCAACGCCTCTTTTCGTGGACACTCACTCCACTTGCTGGGTCAGGGGGCGGGACACAGGTTAGTTTGAGTAGATACAGCCAGACAGCTTTTCAGGTCACGCTCCCAAGGTGACGCCTCAGCTTTCTGGTGGTTCCACAGACTCACTAGCACTTGGCATCATGAGGCTTTTCAACACCAGCCATCTTGGTGCCCGTTTGCTTGAATCCATAATTCTTAGCAATCCAAGATAAGCCAAAGCGGAATCATTTGGGCCGTTTCAATTTGAGTACATACATTGCTTTTCTCATTTGTTACTTTTAGAAATGTTAAAAAAAAAACAGGAGAGCAGGTTTGCTGTCTTCTCCGTTTTTATTGCTTGTGCTCTGCAGTTGTTGGTTTAGTGAGTCATTTTGGAAGGCTTTGGGGGCAGGATATTGTGAGAAACATCCCATGAAACCCCTGTTCTCAAGAATTAGACTTTACAGAGCAGACTGGAAATTTTAAGAGATAGTAAAAGCTAGCTCAGGTTTTTTTCTCCCTCCGTTCATGATCGAGTGAGTGAGTGACGTCGCTCAGTCGTGTCTGACTCTTTGCGACCCCATGGACTGTAGCCCACCAGTTCCTCCATCCATGGAATTTTCGAGGCAAGAATGCTGGAGGGGGTAGCCGTTTCCTTCTCCAAGGGATCTTCCCGACCCAGGGATTGAACCGGGTCTCCCACAGTGCAGGCAGGCGCTACATTGTCTGGGCCACCAGGGACAAAGACAGGAAAAGGGGCTGAGCATCTGAAATTGGTTTCCCCCATTTCTGCCTATCTCCCTGTTTCTAGAATCCTGGTAAAGCTGAATGAATGAGTAGAGGTTTTCGTTGTTGCTGTTTTTTAAAAAACAGCACCAAGTACCGAGAGGGAACCTGGGATCTGAGGCCATTTGGTTATCACCTGAAAGAAGCTTGGGTACTGCATCCTCTGTTCTGCATCCTCCCAGGACCCTCGCCTGGCTCCCACTCTCGCCACTCGCCTTTACTGGTCCTCATCGCATTTGATGACGAGCCTCCGTCTCCTGCTCCAGACACTATTTCAAGCACCTTCTATGCATTTGCGTGCAGGCATGCTAAGTTGCTTTAGTGTGTCTGATTCTTTGTGACCCTCTGGAGCAAAGACCCTTTGGAGCCCACCAGGCTCCTCTCTCCATGGGATTCTCCAGGCAAGAATACTGGAGCGGGTTGCTGTGCCCTCCTCCAGGGGATCTTCCCGACCCAGGGACTGAACCTGCATCTCTTATGTCTCTTGCATTGGCAGTTGGGCTCTTTACCAGTAGCACCACCTGGGAAGCTCCTCTGTGTACCTGACAGAGTGGCGACTCTGCCCCAGGATCTCAGCCGTGAGCAAAGCAGAGAAAGATTCCACTTCTTGGAGCTTAAGTTCTAGAGGGAAAAGAGAAGGAGGAAGAAGGATGGGGCATTAATTCTTCGTATGGGGGTCCAGGGTGACTTCAGGAGACCTAAGTGAAGAGGGGATAAGCCATTTAAACAGCCGGGCAAGGAGGTCTCCAGGAGAGGGAACAGCAAGAGCAAGGACCCTGAGGATGGGGAGAGCTGGGCGCTGGAGGAGCAGCCGGACCCTGGTGAGCAGGAGACA
>SJYC01001294.1:0-27024 GCA_006408675.1 Madoqua kirkii
GTATGGTGGGGGAAGGGCTCTGATGGCGATTCCTGATCACGGTGGCAGCCTGGATGTGGCTGATGCCCTGACTCTCTCCTAGATGCTGTCTCTAGAGGAGGACGTCACTGAGAAGCTGAGCCCCTCGTTTACAGACCTGTTCCGCACGCCCATCCTGAGGAAGTACACCTTCATCCTGATGTACCTGTGGTAAGGGGTCTTTCCGAGGCCCTGTGCGCTTCCCTGCACATCCGGGTACATGTCAGAGACGGTGGGCCAACTTATGGAGGGGAGAGAAGAAAGGCATGAAAAGCCATTTCCAGATGGCTTTCCGCTCAAAGAGCTCTTAAAAAGACACCCATACTTCCCAGTAGAGGAAAGGCCTCGCTTTAGTAAGAAGAAATCCCCATATAGAAAAGTCAGCAGTGAGCCGGAGGGAGGTAACAGGGTTGCCAGAAACCCCATGCATCAGGAACCAAGTGCTGACTTAGCCCCGGTAAGTAGATGAGATTCAGGGATTCCCCAGGATATCAGTACTTCCCTGGCGGCTCAGACAATGTAAGCGTCTGCCTACATTGTGGGATACCTGGGTTCAATCCCTGGGTTGGGAAGATATTGGAGAAAGAAATGGCAACCCACTCCAGTACTCTTGTCTGGAAAACAGGGGAGCCTGGTAGGTTACAGTCCATGGGGTCACAAAGAGTCGGACATGACTGAATGACTTCATTTTCTGGGCTATCAAGGAGGAAGAAGCCTTCCTCACCTCTGAGGACTCCACAGAGCCTGCGGAAAGCACATGCGTGCTTTTTTCACACCCATTAGGAAACGCCTGTCCACGCCCAGCACCCCTTGCACACCCCGGGGCCGCGTCACCCGTCCCGATGGCTTCCTCGAGATGGGGTCTTCTCCCTCTTCTCCTGGGGGGCTGGGGCAGCTCCCCACCTCAGCGCTTGCTCCTCCACACCCCGGTGGCCCTTCAGTTACTCCTGGAAAGCCCTGGGCAGAGTAGCCGGGCTCCCCTTCCCCTGGGGTCACTCTGCCGCCCTGCCCTTCTTGGCCCTTCTGTGAAATAAGGGTTCCAACGACGAGGGCAGCGCCTGGCACGTAGCAGCCGCTCTGAAAATATTTGTGGAAGCTTAAACGAGTAACCACTGTTCACAGAGTCCATCCTGAGTTCTCTAGACGCTGGGTTGTCTCCTGGTCCCCAGGCCCTGTGTCTGCAGGCTGGCCTTGGGAGCCCTGTGCCCGCCGTGTGAGGGGCCCAGGAACCCCTGCAAGCATGCCAGGTGCCTGGTGCGACTCTCAGCATCCGACTCCGTGGTACCTCTTGGGTTGGAGGCCCAGGACCCCACAGACAGGAAGGCTTGCTCCACTCCTGTATCAGCCCGGGCCCCATCTCCACCCCTAGCACTCCTGTCGAGGCGGTGATTCTGTCTCCTCAGCTCTCTCACACCCCTCCACGCAAGCTTTCCGCAAATCCCCCTCTGTCTTGAAAACCTGTCCCGAATCTGCCACTTTCTCGTTGCCTGTGCTCTCTGGCGCGAGTGTTGCAGCCTCCCGTCCAGCTCGTGGCGGTGGCCTCCTTGCTGGCGGTCTGCTCCTGCTCCTGTCCCCCCCCCAGAGCACAGGTCACAGATCGCATCACATCCTTCCCGCATCCTCATAGTCTTCCTGATGCGCCGAGAAGAGACCTAGCTTCCTTCCACGGCCTGCAAGGCTTCGTGCCATTTGGCCCTGGACACCTTCTCTTACTGTACACGCCTCCTCGCCCCTGTCCGCTCCGTTCATTACAGCGACTCAGGGCTGGGGAGCCCATCACTTCCTGGCTGTGTGACCTTCAGGAAGCTTCGTGATCTCTGTGACTCAGTTTCCTCATCAGCGAATGGAGGCAATGATAGGATCTACTCACGGGCATATTGGAAGAATTAATGTGATAACACTGTGAAAGGCTTAGGAAACGCCCAACAACAACAGACTGCTATTTTTATAGGAGTGTGAGAAGGAAATGGCAACCCACTTCAATATTCCTTCCTGGGAAATCCCATGGACAGAGGAGCCTGGCAGGCTACAGTCCATGGGGTCGCAGAGTCAGACATGGCGAAAAAACCATCACCTCTACCCGTAGCACTGTGTACATGCAGTTTGTGGGTTCTGCCAGAAGATGGCAGCATTGCACATTGTTAACTGCAGTTTGGTTGGTCCGTGGCCAAGTTCTGTCCAGCTCTTTGGGACCCCGTGGGACCCCATGGATGGCAGCACGCCAGGCTTTCCTGTTCTTCACCATCTCCCAGAGTTTGTTGTGATTTGGGGTTTTTGTTTATTTGTTTGTACAGGAAAATCAGGGTTCTTCATTCCTTTCTGTTAGGTCAGTTGCTTTATGAGAAGATGACTGTTGCCATTTAACCATTTAAATGGTTAAAGCATAGAGAAGCTCCCCCTTGCCCCAGCAGGCTCATCTAAACTCACCGAGCTGCAGGCAGTGCATTCTTATTCTCTCGACACTTTGGTTCAAACAGGAATAACTTAAGACTAGAAACAAAAGCAAACCAGACTCCCCTGAGAACAGCTTTATAAAACCAGGGGTGAGCGAGTGAAGTGAGTAAAAGTCGTTCAGTCATGTCAGACTCTTCACAGCCCTATGGACTACAGCCTACCAGGCTCTTCTGTCCATGAGATCTTCCAGGAAAGAATGCTGGAGTGGGTTGCCAGTCCCTTCTCCAGGGGATTTCCCCGACATAGGGATCGAACTGGGGACTCCTGCATTGCCGGCAGATTCCTAACCGTCTGAGCCACGAGAGTTGGAGCTTATAAAACCAGGGGGTGTAGCAATGAGAAATGTCCCCTGTGATCTCAGTTTTGGAACTGATGGGCAATTTGCATTTCTATAAGCAATTTCTTATCCACCCAAATCTCTTCCTACAGTCAGTACTTCATATCTGCAGGTTCTGCATCTGGGGATTCAATCAACTGCAGATAAAACAATAGTCAAAAGATTCCAGACAGTCCCCAAAGCAAAACTTGAATCTGCTGCATGCTGGCAGCTGCTTACATAGCGTTTATATTATGTTAGGTGTTACAAGCGATCTAGTGGTGGTGTCAGTCTTACGGGAGAGTGCCCATCCTGCACTGATTCATACAGTTTACACGAGGGACTCGAGCACCGTCGGATTCTGGTACCCAGGGGGTCCTGGAACCAGTCCCCTGTGGTAGCGAGGAATGGCTGTACCAACGGAGTCATTCACTGGTTCAAAATTGTGCATTTTGCCCAAAAGTGACCCATGGGACGCTACGTTTTCCCCTGAGTCGTGCGCCATGTAACATGGCTGTTCTTTCCTCAAGTATGGGTGAGCGGGTCGTGTGCTGTGGGATATGGGGGGAGAGAGAGGAACGGAATACTGCTGGTTCAGGATGGTGTGAGGTGTGCAGGGGGCCCCCACTGTGGAGCTGGGAAGACTTGGCTGGCTCCTCCCTGCCGTGGTGCTCTCGATCCTGGCTGGGAAAGACAACCGTGACAGCAGCAAAATCTGCTCTTCTCTGAGTGCCCAACTACACCAGGCCCTTCTGGTCCACGGCCTCAATGAATTCTCAAGACAGATTCACAGCTGAAGGGACTGAGGCACAGAGAGGCTGGTCAGCTTACTGAAGACCACACAGCTCAGACAGCAGTGTGAATCCCGAAACTGCTCACTCCCCACTGCCGTCTCCTGCCCTCCTTCCCCTTGGAGGCTTGGGGCATCCGATGAGATAGGGCCAGAGCGGTGTTCAGAGCAGGGCTGCCCGCAGGGGCACAGTGAGGAGTAAACGATGTTCCCTACATCGTTTGCCGTCTCTCGGAAACATGAGTCTGTCCTGTAAGTCACAGGCTCACAAAAATTGTGGAAGGAGCTTCTCAACTAGGAGGGCCCCTTCTAGTTTTTGACGGCCCCCTACCCCCACTTCTTCTCATATTACAACTTCCCAGGTGGCTCAGACGGTAAATTGTCTGCCTACAATGTGGGAGACTCGGGTTCGATCTCTTGGGTTGGAAAGATCCCCCTGGAGAAGGAAATGGCAACCCACTCCAGTGTTCTTGCCTGGGAAATCCCATGGACAGAGGAGCCTGGTGGGCTACAGTCCATGGGGTCTCAGAGTCGGACACAACCGAGCGACCTCACGTACTTTCTTACTACTCATATTGGTCTAGAACATTCTACATCCAGCAGTGGATGCTTCCTTCCAGCTCGCAGGGGCCTCTGTCCTCCCGGCCAGTCTGCGGGATCTCTCTTCTTCCGAGGAGCTCGCCTTTGACCCGCCTCTCCTGCCGCCCAGGTTCACCAGCTCCGTGGTCTACCAGGGCCTCATCATGCACGTGGGCGCCACTGGCGGGAACCTCTACCTGGACTTCCTGTACTCTGCCCTGGTCGAGTTCCCCGCGGCCTTCATCATCCTCGTCACCGTCGACCGCTTCGGCCGCCGCTCCCCGCTGGCCACGTTCAACCTGGTGGCCGGGCTGGCCTGCTTCCTCATGATCTTTATCCCACATGGGAGTGGTTCACGCCCATTGTCTTCTGGGCCGTGGAGCTGCGGGAAGAGTGTTGGAACAGGAACAAAGACAAGGTGTTTACCTGAGTCTAGAATTACCTTTTAAAAAGTTTTAAGTAGAGGTACAGCATGTTGACAATGAGCCCTTTTAAAGTGTTCAAGCCAATGAATTTTTCACCTGTATGTATGCCTGGGCACCGCGACCTACGCCAAGATAAGGAACATTTCCAGCACCTCGGAAGGCCCCTCACCCTCCTCGGCCACCAGCGCTCACCACCCCTGCCCGGTCCGCGCAGCTCTGGTCTCTGCCACCGCAGATTAACGTCGGCTGTTCTTGAACGTCATACAGTTGAAGCGTACTGCACCTACGCTTTGTATCGCCTTCATCCGCTTATCGTGGCCTCTGCAAGGCTCACCCATGTTGTCCCACGAGGGCGTCGCTTGTGCTTTTTCACTGCTGGGCAGCCTCGCATTGTAGGAACCCCTCACCCTAAATCCAGGTCTCTGTTGACTTCAGGCCTCCTAAGGTCACCCTGGACCGCCATACAAAGAATTAAAGTCCCATCCGTCTTCCTCCTTCTCTTTCCCCTCTAGAACATAAGCTCCAAGAAGCGGAAACATTCTCTGCTTTGCTCACAGCCGAGCTCCTGGGGCAGAGACGCCACTCTACCAAGTGCATAGCGGAGCTTCCCAGGCGGGGCTAGGGAAAGAGCCTGACTGTCAGTGCAAGAGACGCAAGAGGCGCAGGTTCAGTCCCTGGGTTGGGAAGATCTAAAGTCATCCAGTGTCTGCCTATTTGGATTAAGGCTGCAGCGAACATTCCAACGCCTCTTTTCGTGGACACTCACTCCACTTGCTGGGTCAGGGGGCGGGACACAGGTTAGTTTGAGTAGATACAGCCAGACAGCTTTTCAGGTCACGCTCCCAAGGTGACGCCTCAGCTTTCTGGTGGTTCCACAGACTCACTAGCACTTGGCATCATGAGGCTTTTCAACACCAGCCATCTTGGTGCCCGTTTGCTTGAACCATAATTCTTAGCAATCCAAGATAAGCCAAAGTGGAATCATTTGGGCCGTTTCAATTTGAGTACATACATTGCTTTTCTCATTTGTTACTTTTAGAAATGTTAAAAAAAAAACAAGAGAGCAGGTTTGCTGTCTTCTCCGTTTTTATTGCTTGTGCTCTGCAGTTGTTGGTTTAGTGAGTCATTTTGGAAGGCTTTGGGGGCAGGATATTGTGAGAAACATCCCATGAAACCCCTGTTTTCAAGAATTAGACTTTACAGAGCAGACTGGAAATTTTAAGAGATAGTAAAAGCTAGCTCAGGTTTTTTTCTCCCTCCGTTCATGATCGAGTGAGTGAGTGACGTCGCTCAGTCGTGTCTGACTCTTTGCGACCCCATGGACTGTAGCCCACCAGTTCCTCCATCCATGGAATTTTCGAGGCAAGAATGCTGGAGGGGGTAGCCGTTTCCTTCTCCAAGGGATCTTCCCGACCCAGGGATTGAACCGGGTCTCCCACAGTGCAGGCAGGCGCTACATTGTCTGGGCCACCAGGGACAAAGACAGGAAAAGGGGCTGAGCATCTGAAATTGGTTTCCCCCATTTCTGCCTATCTCCCTGTTTCTAGAATCCTGGTAAAGCTGAATGAATGAGTAGAGGTTTTCGTTGTTGCTGTTTTTTAAAAAACAGCACCAAGTACCGAGAGGGAACCTGGGATCTGAGGCCATTTGGTTATCACCTGAAAGAAGCTTGGGTACTGCATCCTCTGTTCTGCATCCTCCCAGGACCCTCGCCTGGCTCCTACTCTCGCCACTCGCCTTTACTGGTCCTCATCGCATTTGATGACGAGCCTCCGTCTCCTGCTCCAGACACTATTTCAAGCACCTTCTATGCATTTGCGTGCAGGCGTGCTAAGTTGCTTTAGTGTGTCTGATTCTTTGTGACCCTCTGGAGCAAAGACCCTTTGGAGCCCACCAGGCTCCTCTCTCCATGGGATTCTCCAGGCAAGAATACTGGAGCGGGTTGCTGTGCCCTCCTCCAGGGGATCTTCCCGACCCAGGGACTGAACCTGCATCTCTTATGTCTCTTGCATTGGCAGTTGGGCTCTTTACCAGTAGCACCACCTGGGAAGCTCCTCTGTGTACCTGACAGAGTGGCGACTCTGCCCCAGGATCTCAGCCGTGAGCAAAGCAGAGAAAGATTCCACTTCTTGGAGCTTAAGTTCTAGAGGGAAAAGAGAAGGAGGAAGAAGGATGGGGCATTAATTCTTCGTATGGGGGTCCAGGGTGACTTCAGGAGACCTAAGTGAAGAGGGGATAAGCCATTTAAACAGCCGGGCAAGGAGGTCTCCAGGAGAGGGAACAGCAAGAGCAAGGACCCTGAGGATGGGGAGAGCTGGGCGCTGGAGGAGCAGCCGGACCCTGGTGAGCAGGAGACAGGGAGAGATGCCAGCGTGGGTTTTATCCCAAGCGTGGCAGGAAGCCACGCGGCAGGACTGCGGGTGTAAGTGGTCCCTCCGACTGCTGAGGAGAGTGACCTGAGCCCAGAAGAGGCAAGGCGGTTCTCTGAGGGCAAGGATGCCATGCGTGTCCAGTAGAGCATCTTGCCAAATCCATCAAAGCTGCGAAATCTGTGACCCAGTGCCCTCCTCCAGGTTTCCGAGTGAATGCCCTTGTCTTGTATCTTGTAGGAGCCTTAACTAAAGGCTCCGCTTCGGCTCTCTTCCAGGCAGAGGGCAGCCGAGACCTGGAGAGACCGCACTGGCCGGCTCTCCCCAGAAACTCTCGCTGGCAAGGGAATGGACGCCTGTCTTCCTTGAATAGCCGGCTTGTGGGGATGAGCGTGAGATGACACGCTGTCTGTGACCCTGGAGGCTCTCTTAGTGAGCCAGCCTGCCTCAGGAGCCACTTGTGGTTTGGGGTGTGAACACCTAACATCCAGGTGAAGCAGACGATGGTGCCTAATGCTTTGACGGCTCCTCAGGAAGGAGAAGCCTTCTGGCCCTGCCGCTAACTAAGACGCAGGCCACCTGCTAGGAGGAGATGAGGGTTTGCATCCCTCCTCCTCTCAGACCAGTGAAAGATGCTTGGGTTAAAAAATGTGTTCTGAGGACTTCCCTGGTGGTCCAGGGGTTAAGAATCCAGCTGCTGCTGCAGGGACACGGGTTCGATCCCTGCTCTGGCAAGATCCCGTGTGCCGTGGGGCCACTAAGCCCAGGTGTCAGACTGCTGAGCCCAGGTCATAGAGCCCACAAGCTGTAAGCCCTGAAGCCTCAGCATCAGACCTAGAGAGTGGCCGCTGCTCGTACAACTAGAGAAAGCCCTTGCACGGCGGCGAAGGCTCGGTGCCGTCACAAGTAAATAGAAAAAACATTTAAAAAAAATGTGTTGGGGAATGAGTGCTGAGGGTGAGAAATCTGGTCCACCAGCTCTAGGACTTCTGCCCGAGGGAAGCACGTTGTTGAGGACCTACTGTGTTCCAGGAGCTGTGTCAGCAAGGGCCCTATTGCAGGATAATAATATGCCAGGGATGGTGGAGTGGTCACGACGCACAGCTGACATGTGTTATCTCTAAATCTCACCACCACCTTTAAGTTGGGTAAGATTATTCCCATTTCATAGCTGAGGAGACTGAGGCGGGCAGAAGTCAAGCCATTTGCCTTGTCACTCTGCTGACAGGAGGCACAGCTGAGATTCAAAAAAGCACATTCTTTCCTCCGCACAGTGAAGTCTTCCCTCAAGTGTCATCAAGTCCCCAGATCTCTCAGGACTCCGTTGAGTGTTGGTAGTGGGCGCTGAGTCATGTCCGACTCTTTGGGACCCTATGGACTGTAGACCGCCAGGCTTCTCTGTCCATGGGATTCTCCAGGCAAGAATAATGGGGTGGGTTGCCATGTCCTCCTCCAGGACATCTTCCCAACCCAGGGATCAAACCCAGGTGTCCCGCACTGCCAGCAGATTCTTTACTCTCTGAGCCACCAGGATCAGCTTACTGATCCACATCTGGAGGGGTCGGATAAGACAGCCTTTCGGGCCCTTCCCGGTCTTAAGTCCAAGCTCCCAGTCACGGCGTCCCCTGGCAGATCTGTGGGTAGAGCCCTCTAGCTCTCACGCCCTCTGTCTCTTTCCTCCCAGATCTGCCCTGGTTGAATATCACGATAGCTTGTGTCGGCCGAATGGGGATCACCATCGTGTTCCAGATGGTGTGCCTGGTCAACGCCGAGCTGTTCCCTACATTCATCAGGTGAGTGTATCCATGGGGACAGGGTGGCTAGCTGCTGACAGGGCTGTGGGCCAGCTGGGCTCACTGAGGACCACTCTTAAAGATGTCCCCCAGGGTGGATGGGTTGACACTGAGATGGGGATTGGACATCAAAGACAGAGCCCAAGCCTGATGCAGCAGAGAAGGTGAGATGGACGGGTTAAAGTGGACTCAGGGTCGTGTCGTGCCCCGTATGAAGGGCCAATGCAAGAGAAAAGACATCTGGTTACGGGCAGTTCCTATTTGGACCGTGACATACAGAGCGTTGCCACACGTGGCCTGCACGTCATCCCGTAAAATCACTGTTACTCGCCTTTCACACGTGAGCAGGCCGAGGCTTACAAAGGGAAGGCGACCTTCCCAGGGTCACTCAGCTAGAAAGTGGCAGGGTCCAGGTAAGAACACACTGCTTCGCCCCTCTTATTTTTTTTTTTTTTTAATGAAGTACGGTTGATTTACGATGGTGTGTGTGAATTTCTGCTGCACAGCCAAGAGATTCAGTTACACGTACCCATAGTAATACATTTTTTCCCGCGCTCTTTTCCACTGCTGCTTCTCACAGGGTAGTGAGTGACGTCTGCTGTGTTCTACAGTAGGACCTGGCTGTTTGTCCGTCCTGTTTACACTCGTTTGCATCTGCTAGGCCCAACCTCCCGCTCATCCCTCCCCTCCCCCTCCCTCTTGGCAACCAAGAACACACTTCTTTCTGCCCTTGAAGCTGGTATTTCCCTACAACGACACAATACTTTGTAAGCATAGCAATGGGCCTGGATCATTCACTGTTTCAAGTCAGGTTGATGGAGGTAGAGTTTTCTTAGAGCAAGATTCACCCTCAAAGGCACAGTTTTGATTCATTCATTTCTCCAGCACCAGATCAAGGTGACATAGACTCCATCGTGTGCAAACGCCCTCCTGTCCCTTTGTGATCCGCCTTCTCCCCTCCCACCTCCAGCACCGGGCAAGCCCTGACCTGGTTTCTCTCGCGTGGCTCTGCCGTTTCTTGAATGTTGCATATGTGGAGTAACTGAGTGCTAGCTTTTGCATTTGGCTTTTTTCGCTTGACATCAGGGGACCCACCCAGGCTGTGGCTCGTATAATACTCCACTCCTTCTTATTGCTGAGTGTGCTTTCCATGCGTGGAAGATGGACCACGGTGTGTTTCTCTGTTTCTCAGTTCATGAAGGTCTGGGCTTTTCCCAGACAGAGTGATTACAATAAGGTGCCAGTAAGCATTCACTTATGGGTTTGTGGGCTTCCTTGTGACTCAGCTGGTAAAAACTCTGCCTGCAGTGCAGGAGACGCTGGTTCTATTCCTGGGTCGGGAAGATCCGCTGGAGAAAGGATAGGCTACCCACTCCAGTGTTCTTGGGTTTCCTCAGTGACTCAGCTGGTAAAGAATTCGCCTGCAGTGCGAGAGACCTGGGTTCAGTCCCGGGGTTGGGAAGATCCCCTGGAGAAGGGAAAGGCTGCCCACTCCAGTATCCTGGCCTGGAGAGTTCCATGGATTATATAGTCCATGGGGCTGCAAAGAGTCAGACACGACTGAGCAACTTTCGCTTCACTATGGGTCTTTGCGTGGACATACGTCTTCATTTCTCTTAGGTAAAAACTTAGGGATGGGTCATATGGTAGTTGTGTTTAAATTCATGAGAAACTATCACAATGTTTTCCAAAGTGGCCACACCATTTTCCATCCCACCAGCTATGTGAGACACAGGTGATTGCCCTGCATCCTCCCGTGTCCTTGGTGTCGTCAGCTTTAAAAAAAATGTTTGAGCCATTCTTGGAGGTGGTGGCATTATCGTGACTTCGATTTACCTTGTCCTAACTACTGATTATGTTGATCACCTTTGCATGTTCTTATTACCATCTGTATCTCAGAAGGCTTAGTCTAAATGAAAAGTATTTTTATTGTAAAGGATTAACCCCTTTAAAGTTTAAATTCTGACCTTTGTTAGAGTTTGGCACATTTCTGCGAACTCTTCCCCCTGTTTTCTCCCCATATCATCAGACCAGTGATATCTAAGAACTATTCCAGCTCCCCATTCTTCTCTCACACCTGGGCAGTCCTCAGAACCCTTTCATGAGCCAGAAGTCACAAGTGATTCTGATTCACTCTTTCTTGCACATCCCTCATTAAAAGGCCCTGTCTCATCTGGAAAAGATTGTTCGGAATGGGTACAGAGAGATAAAGGCAAATGAAGGAGAAAAATTTGCAATTGGCAGTTCTGAGCCCAGAGTCTAAAACAGCTGGGCCAAACAATTCTGTTGTCGTGGCCACTGGACCCAGGGGACTGACTCAGAGTGTAAACTGCCAGAGGTCCCGAGTGCCTGGTCCAAGGCGGAGGAAGGCCAAGGGGCCTATCCTCAAGGGGCAGAGCGTCCATGTGATGAGGATTCTCAGGACCCAGGATGGAAAGCCGGATGCTCAGAAACAACTTTAAACTTGATCCACAGACACCACTTGCCAAAGTAAGAGGCACGAAAGTTTGGGTCTTTTCAATCAATTGAATCAAATCTAAACTGGAAAAAAAGGATCATTGCTGTTCCTTTATTACTTCATAATCGTTCAGGTTGACACAGTTTCTATTTAGACCATTTTGACCCTGCTTCTTATGCACAGGAGGCTTTAGGTTGAACAGCATCCTCCTTCTAACTGTCTGCAATGTATCCCGTCAAGACCCAGGTGTCACTAGTGGTAAAGAACCTGCCTGCCAGTGCAGGAGACACGAGAGACGTGGGTTTGATTCCTGGGTTGGGGAGAGCCCCCTGGAGGAGCGCATGGCAACCCGCTCCAGTATTCTTGCCTGGAGAATCCCAAAGACAGAGGAGCTTGGTGGGCTACAGTTCTTAGGGTCGCACAGAGACGCTTCACTATGGGTCTTTGCGTGGACATACGTCTTCATTTCTCTTAGGTAAAAACTTAGGGATGGGTCATATGGTAGTTGTGTTTAAATTCATTAGAAACTATCACAATGTTTTCCAAAGTGGTCACACCATTTTCCATCCCACCAGCTATGTGAGACACAGGTGATTGCCCTGCATCCTCCCGTGTCCTTGGTGTCGTAGCTTTAAAAAAATGTTTGAGCCATTCTTGGAGGTGGTGGCATTATCATGACTTCGATTTACCTTGTCCTAACTACTGATTATGTTGATCACCTTTGCATGTTCTTATTACCATCTGTATCTCAGAAGGCTTAGTCTAAATGAAAAGTATTTTTATTGTAAAGGATTAACCCCTTTAAAGTTTAAATTCTGACCTTTGTTAGAGTTTGGCACATTTCTGCGAACTCTTCCCCCTGTTTTCTCCCCATATCATCAGACCAGTGATATCTAAGAACTATTCCAGCTCCCCATTCTTCTCTCACACCTGGGCAGTCCTCAGAACCCTTTCATGAGCCAGAAGTCACAAGTGATTCTGATTCACTCTTTCTTGCACATCCCTCATTAAAAGGCCCTGTCTCATCTGGAAAAGATTGTTCGGAATGGGTACAGAGAGATAAAGGCAAATGAAGGAGAAAAATTTGCAATTGGCAGTTCTGAGCCCAGAGTCTAAAACAGCTGGGCCAAACAATTCTGTTGTCGTGGCCACTGGACCCAGGGGACTGACTCAGAGTGTAAACTGCCAGAGGTCCCGAGTGCCTGGTCCAAGGCGGAGGAAGGCCAAGGGGCCTATCCTCAAGGGGCAGAGCGTCCATGTGATGAGGATTCTCAGGACCCAGGATGGAAAGCTGGATGCTCAGAAACAACTTTAAACTTGATCCACAGACACCACTTGCCAAAGTAAGAGGCACGAAAGTTTGGGTCTTTTCAATCAATTGAATCAAATCTAAACTGGAAAAAAAGGATCATTGCTGTTCCTTTATTACTTCATAATCGTTCAGGTTGACACAGTTTCTATTTAGACCATTTTGACCCTGCTTCTTATGCACAGGAGGCTTTAGGTTGAACAGCATCCTCCTTCTAACTGTCTGCAACGTATCCCGTCAAGACCCAGGTGTCACTAGTGGTAAAGAACCTGCCTGCCAGTGCAGGAGACACGAGAGACGTGGGTTTGATTCCTGGGTTGGGGAGAGCCCCCTGGAGGAGCGCATGGCAACCCGCTCCAGTATTCTTGCCTGGAGAATCCCAAAGACAGAGGAGCTTGGTGGGCTACAGTTCTTAGGGTCGCACAGAGTTGGACACGACTGAGGCGGCTTGGCACACACGCATGCTCTGCCTTGTATTGAAAATCATCCACCCATTTTTACCTCTTCTCTATATTGTGCGCTCCTTGAACACAGAGACTGCATAGGGTTCCTGTCTGCACCTCCTGAAGCTGCTCTGTAGCTCTGCTAACCACACACCTGGCGCTTGCAGGATGAATGGCTGGAGTGTCCCAGAGACCTGAATTTTCTTAATCTTATTTTTGAAGATATTTACTATTTTCAATTATTTTTGGCTGCGCTGGGTCTTCACTGTTGCACGTAGGCTTATCTCTGGTTGCGGCGAGTGGGGGCTACTCTCCAGGTGCGACACATGGGCTTCTCATTGCTGTGGCCTCTCTTGCTGCAGAGCGCGGACTCTATAGCACAGACTCAGTAGCTGTGGCGCACGGGCTTAGTTGCTCTGTGTCCTGGGGGATCTTCCCGGGCCTAGGATGAAACCGTGTCCCCTGCATTGCAAGGCGGATTCTGAACCACTGGACCACCAAGGGAAGCCCTACGAGTTTTAAAGATGGAAGCTAGCTTCTCACTTCTTCTAGCTTCTGTGTGCTTGTAAAATCTTTCTCTTTTTTAAGACTTATTCTCTTAAAATTATTTTTTAAATGGTGATTTTTTTCCCCTTCTCTTGGAAACCACACTAAAGCTACTAGAAGAATGAGAGGAGGACATGAGGGCATATCTTTATTATTTACTGCTACTGCATGAGAATCTACATTTTTATCAATGAAAATTTCAACAAAAATAATTTAATAGCAACAAAAAGGAAGGAGATGCAGAAAAGGAAAAAAAAAACTGCAAATGCCATCTTTGAAAGTAGGATGACCTTGAAAGAATGTGTAGGAAGAAGAGCTGCCTAGTACAGTGAATATAAAAGGGTCTAGAAGACTCCAGGGAGGTCCACTGGGGCAGCAAATTTGAGACAAGGCCAGAGGTTTTCCAAGGCAGGAAGGGAGCTTGAAGGATCTATCCCACAATCCCTTGTTGGAGGAACAAGACCGGTGCAGGGGCTGGAGGTGTGTGTTTCCTTCTTTGGATGCTGTGTGGCTGGAGGGGAGGAGGGGCGGGCAAGTTGGGGGAGAACACTCAGGGACCTCGGGGGAGCACTGCGCTGTGGCGCAGGACGGAGGGCAGACGCCCTGCAGGGTGAGCGGCTCCGCACTGTCTACCTCCGCTGTTGTTAGGTCGCTCAGCTGTGTCCGACTCTTCGCAACCCCGGGAACTGCAGCACAGCAAGCTTCCCTGTCCTTCCCTATCTCTCACGTCCACTGAGTCAGTGACGCTATCTCGCCATCTCATCCTCTGCTGCCCGCTTCTCCTTTTGCCTTTAGTCTTTCCCAGTAGCAGAGTCTTTTCCAACAAGTTGGTTCTTCTTATCAGGTGGCCAAAATATTGGAGCTTCAGCTTCAACATCAGTCCTTCCAATGAATATTCAGGATTGATTTCCTTTAGGATGGACTGGCTTGATCTCCTTGCAGTCCAAGGGACTCTCTAGAATCTTCTCTAGCACCACAACTTGAAAGCATCAATTCTTTGGCACTCAGCCTTCTTTAGGGGCCAACTCACACATCCATACATGACTAATGGAAAAATCATAGCTTCGACTAGTTGGACCTTTGTGGCAAAGTGACACCTCTGCTTTTTCATATGCTGTCTAGGTTTGTCATAATATTCCTTCCAAGGAGCAAGCGTCTTTTAATGTCATGAGTAAGGATAAGAGAGTCAAAGCATCTAATCATAGACAGCTCTGGCCAGAAAGAGAATTTCTAATAGCTTAAACACGCCCTGGTCCTTCTTCACAAATACTTCTAAAATAGCTGCTACAGGAAGAAATAATAGTGTTGAATGCTGAATCACAAATAAAAAAGTAACTTTCCCGGGAGCTATACAGATATATCATGAGATAAAAAGGAGAAAGGAAGAGGAAAAGCAAGTGACAAATGAAGAAAATGCATAGGGAAGATATCAGAAAGCAAATGAAAAGTATAGCCAAATGTACTATGACTAAGGGCAAAATAGTAATGACTTAGCCATCTCTGTAAAAGAAGAGTGTAAAGCAGAGAATGTAAGTTCTTGTGAGAATGTGTGATAAAACGAGAGATGAAGTCAGCTCAGGCTAAAAAAAAAAAGAAATATTAAAATATTTCACAAATGAAAACCGTTTTGAAAGCAGTACAAGGGAGAATTGATAAAGTAAAGGAAAGGTAAGACAGAAGTAAGAATTGCAAAATACGACTGAAATAAACAAAGAGTTTAAAAGGCATAGAGATTATGCTTATACATATGTCCCAAAGGAGATCATTGAAATATAAAGAAATGAAAAAAGAACTTAAAAGAACTTCTGGAAATAAAAGGGTGCTTGGATCTATCATTTGAAGGTGGCATACAGTGAGAGTTACAGGAAAACTTGATTCTGAGCAATATTAACAAATATTCCGGTAAAGTTATTGTGCTTCAGAGATAAAGAAAGACTTATGAGGTACCCAGGCTGAAAGTGTAAGTCACGTGTATCAGGAGAAAATCAAACTGATACCATTGGATGAAGATGGTGAGACATCCTGCAATGATCCCAAGGAGAGGAAATGTGACTCAAAGAATTTTACCCAAACTCTCATTCCCAAATAAAAACAACATCCAATCATCTTGTTCCTTAAAAATATGGTTACTATAAACTTTTTCCAAGAAAGCTATTAGAGAAAAAAAATCCTCAGTAAACACAGTAAGTGGAGTAATACTTCAAAGCTATTGATGGTGATTACTGAATCTGAGATTAAAACCCTCAGTTTCTGTTTTGATTACAGAATATAAATTGACAATACAGAAATGCTACAACTAAAAATGGACTTTAGCTTTCCAGGCTTCTCTGTCCACAGAATTCTCCAGGCAAGGATGCTGGAGTCATTTCCTTTCCCGGGGGCTCTTCCTGACCCAGGGATAGAGCCCAGGTCTCCTGCATTGCAGGCAGATTCTTTACCAGCTGAGACACCAGGGAAGCCCAATAACTAAAAAAGTTGGAAAGGGAAGAGAGAATGTTGGAGATGGTGTGATACACTGATTTTCTCCATACTTTCTCCAGGAAAAAATATATCACTAAAAGCTAATAAATTAAGTAGTTTTATAGGCATATTTTAAGAGACGAAGGCAAACAGTAAAAACAACGATATTATTAACTACCGCCAGTGCATGGAGGGATGATTTGAGGAGAAAGTGAAAATACACTAATTTTAAAGTTGTTCGTAAAAGTTAACCAGTACTATCTAAAGAAATAGAGTATTAGGTATATTCTCAAACCTTCCAGATTTTCAGAAAAAATACACATAACCAACACAAACTGAGAAACAAAAGACACAGAAAACAATAAAAAACATGGCATATGTTAAAATATTTATAAAATATTAATGAACAGTTAATGACAGAATTAAGAACAAACATTTCTGATATTTAAATAAATATAAAGAGACTCAACTCCTTTATTGAAAAACAAAAGTAAAAAGGCTCTAATTTCATTATAAAGCAAAATCCAACAATTTGCTGCATAGTTGAAGTATAACTTTTCCTCAGAAAGGTTGAGCAGCAAGAAATGCACAAAAGCAGGGCCTTCCCCAGGGGCTCAGAGGTAAAGAATCCACTTGCAATGCAGGAGACTCAGAAGCCATGAGTTTGATCCCCTGGATGCCCCGGAGGAGGAAATGGCAATGCTCCAGTGTTCTTGTCTAGAGAATCCCAGGGACGGAGGAGCCTGGTGGGCTACAGTCCTTGGGGTCGCAAAGAGTCAGACAGGATTGAGCACTCAGCATACACATACTGGAAACAAAACTGTAGCAAGAACCAAAATTTTATCAGGCAAAGTTGAATTTATGGCAAAAATGTATTAAGACAAAGAAGACCCTAGATCATAGTTAAGAGAGAATCCATAATGCTTTCACAGGATAGTTTTACAAATATTTAATTAATAGAAAACTTCAGTGATCCACAGTTCTAGAGTCTAGGAAAAGGCGTAAGTTTTTTAAAAATTGTTTATAAAGCTCTCATGATGTTGGTGTCAAATAGCAACAAAAATAAAGGAAACAAAACTACAAATATTATTTATTAATGATAAATTCAAATCCTAAACACTGTATTATCAAGCAGAACAGTGGAGTGCATTAAAAAAAATATTATTGAGAGCTGGTGAATCAAGTAAATTACAAAGCATATTTAATGATTATAATGGCAACCACGAAATAAATAACTAAACTGAGGTCACAGAGGGAGACTTCGGGAAGGAAAGAGAAATGTGCTAATGTTATAATTACTCATTTTAGGGAGTAAAAAACTGTGCACATAGATGTAATAGAAGAAGCTTAAAAGGATAAAGTTTTTCTTGATTTATCGCTCCTGATTTAACCATGTCTTCGACTCAAAGCTCAAGATTATTTATAGGAATACCCTGAAGTGGCTATATTCATATAAGACAGAATGATCAAAAACTATTGTCAGGGATAAAGAGGTCATTTCAAGTAGATGGTTTCCTCCCTAGCTCTCTTTGTCCTTCATTTCTTAATCTCCTCTCTTTATCCTTCCCCATCCCTTTATGTGAAAGGAAAAACTCTAGTCAGACCAGCCAGTTCTCCAAATCTCCAGACCATTGTTATAATCCAGTTCTGACATTCAGTTCAGTTCAGTCACTCAGTTCTGTCCGACTCTTTGTGACCCCATGGACTGTAGCATTCCAGGCTTCCCTGTTCATCACCAGCTCCCAGAGCTTGCTCAAACTCATGTCCACTGAATTGGTGATGCCATCCAACCATCTCATCCTCTGCTGTTCCTGTCTCCTTCTGCCTTCACTCTTTCCCAGCATCGGGGTCTTTTCCAGTGAGTCAGTTCTTCTCATCAGGTGACCAAAATATTAGAGTTTCAGCTTCAGCATCAGTCCTTCCAATAAATATTCAGGACATACTTCCTTTAGGATTGGCCGATTTGATCTCCGTGCAGTCCTAAGGACTGCAACACCATGGTTCAAAAGCATCACTTCTTTGGTTGCTCAGCTTTCTTTATGGTCCAACTCTCACATCCACACATGACTGCTGGGAAAACCATAGCTTTGACTAGATGAGCCTTTGTTGGCAAAGTGATGTTTCTGCTTTTTTATGGGGAGGGAAGTGGGAAGAGGGTTCAGGATTGGGAACATGTGTACACCCGTGACGGATTCATGTTGATGTATAGCAAAACCGATACAGTATTGTAAAGTAAAACAAAAACAATAAGAAAAGAATCTAAAAAAATATATATGCGGTCTAGGTTGGTCATAGCTTTTCTTCCAAGGAGCAAGCGTCTTTTAATTTTATGGCTGCAATCACTATCTGCAGTAATTTTAGAGCCCAAGAAAGTAAAGTCTGTCACTGTTTCCACTGTTTTCCCATCTATTTGCCATGAAGTGATGGGACTGGATGCCATGATCTTAATTTTCTGAATGCTGAGTTTTAAGCCAACTTTTTCACTCTCCTCTTTCACTTGTATCAAGAGGTCCTTTAGTTCTTTGCTTTCTCCCATAAGGGTGATGTCATCTGCGTATCTGAGGTTATGGATATTTCTCCCGGCAATCTTGATTCCAGTTTGTGCTTCATCCAGCCTGGCATTTCCCATGAAATTCTGACATTAACTACCTGGAATTAGCAACCTCCCTCCTGGAGTTCATTCGTTCGCTATACGGCCCATGGAACTCAGGGGAGCACTTACACTTACTCATTGGTCATGAAGGTTATGAACAGGCAACCAGAGGAAGAGACTCGCAGGCAGGGCTGGCAGAGTCCAGCACAGGCCCTTCCGTCCCCTGGAGCGGGGATGTGCCTTTCTCTTAGCACGTTACATAGCTGTGATGAAATCGTCAGTGCATTTTTTTTAAGAATATTTATTTGTCTATTTTTGGCTGTGCTGGGTCTTCGTGGCTGTGCTCTCGCTTTCTCCAGCTGCCGTGAGCAGGGGCTACCCTTTCTTCAGGACCACGGGCTTCAGCAGTTGCGGCGCACAGACTCAGTAGTTGAAGCGTACCAGCTTAGTTGCTCCACAGCATGTGGAATCTTCCCGGACCAGGGATCGAACCCATGTCCCCTGCACTGGCAGGCAGATTTCTATCCACTGTGCCACCAGGGAAGTCCAGTCATCAGAGATTAACCCCGTCGCCAGCCCCTCTCCCCTCCCTGGAGGTTGGGGAATGGGTGGTGTAATTGCTGCAGCGTACGTTTACCATGTGGAAAACTGATTCACAGAAAGGTCATCTTTTTTGGTCTCTGTGTTTTACCAGGAACCTTGGCATGATGGTGTGTTCCTCCCTGTGTGATGTGGGTGGGATTCTCACCCCATTCCTGGTCTTCAGGCTGATGGAGGTTTGGCAAGGCTCACCGCTGGTTTTGTTTGGTAAGACTTCATGACATGTTTATTATTTCTTATTCACAGCCCAGTGTGAATAGTCGGTAACTACTGGATGAGTGAGTGGTACCCCCCAGTGAGGGTACAGAAGGGAAGGGTGGTGCTGGCCCTTTCGCTGTCTCCTGGCTCCTCTGTCTTGCTTCATGGGAAAGATAAGATGCCGTTCTTACAACATGGGCCAGAGGTTTATGTCCTGTGGCTTTGGAGTCCAATAATTCCTTCTACAGAATAGAACAGGAGAGCATTTTTGACGTAGCCTCCTGGTTTCTTAATGAATTTGACGCCCAACTTCGGGGAACTTAACATGTGATCGCTAGATGTTTGGAGATGTTAGGTTGTCATTCCTCTTTTGCTTCCAGGTCTTAACAATTGACAACAGACACAAAGGGACAATGGGAATCCAAGTTTAGTACCTGGTTTGTTACTGATTATGTTAGATTAGAGGAGGAGGAGGGAACTCATCCACTTCTCCCCAAACCTACCACTTAGCGGAGGGCAAATCGACTGCCCGTGTGTGGAGAGCTGCCATGTCTGGGCCAGGTGAACCCCTGAGGGTAGGTGGAGTGGGAGTGGATGAGTAGCAAGGGAGGCCCACACTGCCCACACGTACGTCACCGAGGCTCCATATCGAGTATGTGCAGTAGCCGTAATATACACTGTATAGTTTACATATGAGCGTCCCAGGTGGCGCAGTGGGAAAGTATCTGCCTGCCAGTGCAGGGGATGCGGGTTCAGTCCCTGGATTGGGAAGATGCTTTGGAGGAGGAAATGGAAACCCACTCTAGTATTCTTGCC
Organism: Madoqua kirkii; assembly: GCA_006408675.1. NCBI lineage: Eukaryota > Metazoa > Chordata > Mammalia > Artiodactyla > Bovidae > Madoqua > Madoqua kirkii. The sequence continues at coordinate 20,168 of SJYC01001294.1, forward strand.
TGGAAAATCCCATGGATAAAGGAGCCTGGAAGGGTGCAGTCCATGGGGCCACAAAGAGCCAGACATAACTGAGTGATTGAGCATGTGTGCATAGTTTATATTATACAATTATATATCGTATTACATTATATTATATACATAAATCGGAGAAGGCAATGGCACCCCACTCCAATACTCTTGCTTGGAGAATCCCAGGGACGGGGAAGCCTGGTGGACTGCCATATATAAATATAAGAAGGGCTTCCCAGGTGGTGCTAGTGGTAAGGAACCTGCCTGCCAGGAGACACAAGAGATGTGGCTTTGATCCCTGGGTTGGGAAGATCCCCTGGAGGAGGGTGTGACAGTCAATTCCAATATTCTTACCTGGAGAATCCCATGAACAGAGGAGCCTGGTGGGCCACAGCTCATGGGCTCTCAAAGCGTCGGACATGACTGAAGTGACTTAGCATGCATGCACGCATGTATATAATAGTTGCTACAGATATACTTTATAGATATAGTTACTAGTCAAAATCGAGTTTCCTATTGTACCTGAATCAATAAATCCCCCTAATATTTAAGTGTCAGTTGCTCTAGAACTGTATTCTTAGGTAATGTACAAGAGGCTTTCTGGGTAGCTCAGCTGGTAAAGAATCTGCCTGCAGTACAGGAGACCTGGGTTGGATCCCTGGGTTGGAGGAAGGCATGGTAAGTAACTACTCCAGTATTCTTGCCTGGAGAATTCCATGGACAGAGGAGCCTGGTGGGCTACAGTCCAAGGGATCACAAAGAGTCGGACACGACTGAGCAGCTAAGCACAGCACAGGTGTACAAGGAGGGAAGTATTTCCTTTTCTTACTCTGCCATCTCCCTGTTACCGTCTTGCTTTTAGTTTTCTAGACATCGCTGCCTTTTTGAAGTGGCGCTCACATGTGTATTGCCTACGCATCTCTTTAGTTAGCTGTCATCATCTGTAAATGGTGTTGGCCGTGCTCTAACGGCTCCATGTTGAATCTGTCTCGTTTGAAGCTGCCTTGGGGCTGGTTGCTGGGGGAATGACGCTGCTTCTTCCGGAGACCAAGGGGGTCACTTTGCCAGAGACCATTGAGGATGCCGAGAACCTGCAGAGGTGAGCGCCGGCCACTGGGGGACCCAGAGCCCCATGTTAGACTTGCCCTCCCAGTTATGAACACTCTCCGTTTCCTGTCTCCTGGGAGGGCTTTACCGGTCTTGTTCGGTCTGTTATCACCCCAGAGCTGCTACAGAGAGAAACACAAAGCAGCGACTGTTGGCTGAAAAGGAAAGCGGGGAGAGCCGGAGTGTAAGCTTTTGGCTGGCAGTGATCTGCTCTAAACCGCGGGGCGCAAGGTTTTGTTTACTCTTTATGATGCCGACCATGCGGAGCACCACGGCCCCTAGCTCACCCCAGAGGTGTTGGGAGCTATTTTTAAATCAATCTTCTGTCTTTTTTGTGACTGTTGATTCAAATTCTTTAGTGACTTTCTTCACAAAGAAGAATGGCTTAAAACTTTCACCCCTGTAACAGCAACAAGTGCTTCAGTGGAGTCCCAGGTCCTACTCTCAAAGTCATCAAACAGGAAAGGGAGAAAAAGTGTCTGATGTCGTCATTACAGGCTTGGTTCTCTGGATTTTATGCAAGGACCACGTGTCCCTGGGAAGCAGAGTGAAGAGACTCTGGGGACTCACTGAGGCTTAGGTTCAGTCCAGGGGCAGCCACCTGCTCGGCCATGTGACCTTGGAATATCATTGAGCCCCCTAACCTTCATTTCCTTGCCTGAAAAATAACCACAATAATACTTAACTGAGAAGTGTGCTGTGAAAATTCAGTGAGGTTAAGTAGGTGACAACGACTTATCCACTGCCTGGCACATAGTAGGTGTTCAACAGACCTTGGATTCTTGCCATTCCTCATGCATATTATGTGATTACCTCAATGATTCTCAAATTTACTTTGCAGAGGAGTCACAAATGGAGCTTGCTAAAATGCAGATTCCTAGGCCCTTTAGGTTTTTGACTTTGTAAGTGAATGGGGGAACATGATCTTTTCACGACGATCAGTACCTGTCAGTGCTCCTCACTTTGAGAAATTCCTCATCTCTCAGTACTGATAAGGACACACACTCTATGTGAACTGTAAGCACATTTTGTCATATGTGACACACACAGCTACACGTTTGTCCTTGCTGACAGTATCTTCCTCTGGTCCCAAGGAGTAGACACATATAGCTAAGGTTGACTACTTGATTTTGAAAAGTTTTGTGATAATTCGTTAATAGGCACCTGGTCATCTTTTACGATGTTGTGTTTGTGCCTTCACTCCATCATCAGAGCCATTCCTGCCCGGCCAGGGGAGGCCAGAGCTTCTGCTTGGAGCTCCCTGCCGCCATGGACACACTCTGTTCTTGATAATGCCCTTCCCTATGTATAATCACCACTTATTTCATTATCTGTCTTCTCTGCTATACGAATTTCATAAACAGAGAGATCATTTCAATGATACCTTCCTGGGATGTCCCAGGTGGTCCAGTGGCTAAGACACCACACTCCCAAATCAGGGGGCCCGGGGTCAGTCTGTGGCCAGGGAACTAGATCCCACGTGCTGCAACCGTGATCCCTTGTAGCCTAATCAATTGAAATTTTGAAAGTGACCGGTTCTTCCCTACTGTCCAGCAAACAAGCTCAGGGAATGGGAGTGACGGGAGCCCTGCGTCAGCTTTGCTGAGTTTCAGGTGCCGCCTCACCCCATCCCCGCAAAACACCGGGAGGCAGCTGTCGTCATTAGCTCCACAGATACAGGAAACCGTGGTAGATGCCCCCGAGCCCCAGCTTCAAGATGGCACGCTGACCCCGGGATGCTGTGAGACAGAGACACAGAGATGCTCTGTGGAAGGGTCAGAACCCTTTCGGTAAAGGACCAAGGAGTAAATACTTCCGGCTTTGGGGACGTGCAGTCTTTGTCCCCAGGTTCTGCCCTTTCAGAACGAAAGCGGTCACAGTTCATAAATGAATGGACGTGGCTGGGTTCCAGCACAACTTTATGTATGGGAGTTGACACTGAGATTTCATCCAATTTTCAAGTGTCAAGAAATAATATTTAACATTTGACTTTCAAGAACTATTTTAAAATGTAAGAAACCATAACAAAACAGGCAGAGAACCAGAAACTGGCCACCCGAGGTCTCTGCTGAGCCTGTTCTTCTTCATCACCTGCTATGCATGTTCTCACCTTCTTTTTTGAGACTTATTCCCAGGTGAAACTTTGCAACAGATTCTAAAAAATCCATTATTGATTTTAACTTAAAAACCAAAAAGAGACATTTACTTCTTTGGCTGCATCAGGTCTTAGTGGTGGCAAGCAGGATCTAGTTCCTTGACCGGGGATTGAACCTGGGGCCACCTGCTTTGGGAGTGCGGAACCTTAGCCACAGACCACCAGGGAAGTCCCTATTGTAACTTAAATTTTTCTTTTTGGTCGCTGCAGGAAAGCAAAACCCAGAGAACACAAGATTTACCTTCAGGTTCAAACATCAGAACCCAACACACAGGCGCCCGAGAGAGATGCTTCACAGGGGACCGCGCGGCAGAAATGAAGACCGAGTTCTCACCCTTTCAGAAGCCCTGAACGCTTCCTCCCACCTGCCTGCCCTCAAATCAATATCAGTTCTAGAGAATGCTAACTGTGCTTTGCTCTATTTTATTTCCTTGAAGTCTCTCAAAGCTCTGGCTATCTTTTATCTACTTATCTTCTCTAGAGAGAGCTATTGGTTAGCAGGAACTTGCTTATCCAAATATTTTGAAAGCCCAGTAGCATTTAAATACTGTTAGACAAGAGGCTTCTGTCATTGATTTCCTAGCATAACTATTGTTTTATTCACTCTGAAAGAAAACGTCTTTGGAGGCATCATGTTGGCAAAAGTATTTTAGCATGTAGGCTCCGTGGAGGACTACTGGTTGATGAATATGCTGACTCTTCCAGCCAGCTCTACCCCAAGCATGCTTACACACCTGTGAGGGTACAAAACAGGCTCCATATTCCAAGACCAGAAGGTCTATAAGATTTTGGGGGGAAGAGTTTCAGCGACCTGCATTTTAGGAACGCTTCATTCTATTTCACTCTTGCTTTTAGTTCTTATTGGTGATTCTAGGAGGTGACCTCATATGCCAACAATGGAATATCACAGTGAACATATAAAAAAGGAGTTCAGCTTACTTCTTTTTATAATTTTTTAAAGAAATGTTTTGACTTCACTGCGTGGCATGTGGGATCTTAGTTTCCTGACCACAGATTGAACCCATGTCCCCTGCACTGGAAGCGTGGAGTGAACCCACTGACCACTGGGGAAGTTCCAAGTTCAATTTATTCTGAGTTAGTAGTAACTGGTTCGAGTTCTAGTTCAAGAAGTGATTTCAGTTCCTGGAGAAAGCAGAATCTTTATTTATTTTAAAAGTTCTTTATTCGTGAGACAAACCACAAATGAAGACCCTTCAGAACACACTGTGGGAGAAAAGATTCTAATGCAAATTGGAGGCGTGATCAAAGACATGTGGTATTGCCTTATAAGCACTTCTGGCCAGGTTGGTAAGCCAAGGGATGACCTCTCGAACTCAAGATATTGGGATTTTGTTCTGGGCAGCACTGATCTTCCTTTGAGAGTGGACATGGGCTAATTGGAAACCTGAAACTCTGTCATTGGTAAAACAACAAAAACAAAAAAATCAACTAGATTCGAATTTTTAAAATTGTAAATAAAACAAAACCACATCTGGGGCCCATGGAGGGGGCCTAGCGCTCCATTTCAGCTTCTCCCAAACAAAGCCCTGATTCTGAGTCTTCTCTTTCTGACTGTCAGAGTTATACTCTTTACTGGTAGCAAATATGTTAATTGTAGGCTTTGAATCAGTTTTTCAAATGTGTATTAAAAAATACCCTCTCTAATTTTCCTTAGAATCTTGGGCAAAACTTCTGAAGAAGGCTTTAGACGGAGAGGTTGCTGCTGTTTCTCAGTCTCTAAGTTGTGTCTGACTGCCTGCAACCTCATGGACTGCAGCACGCCAGGCTTCCCTGTTCTTCACTATCTCCCGGAACTTGCTCAAACTCATGTCCATCGAGTCGATGATGCCATCCAACCCACTCATCCTCTGTCGTCCCCTTCTCCTCCTGCCCTCAATCTTTCCCAGCACCAGGGTCTTTTCCAATGAGTCAGCTCTTTGCATCAGTATTGGAGCTGGGTCATTGTTAAAAACAACAGTAAAACCTCTGATTTTCTTTCTGCTCAGAAGACATGTCTGGACAAAGTAGACATGTGGTTCTGGGAGAGAAGCAGGCCACCCTTGAACCTCACAAGGGTTTGGATCACAGTGAAGCCTGTCTGACCTGTGAAAGAGTGCTTCTCTGCTGACCTGGGAGCAGCTTCTCCAGGGCACAGGAGGAAAGCCATGTGTCAGGATAGGGCACTGGGCCCCTGACTCCTCACTGTAGCTGCAACAGAGCCAGAGTCAGTAGAAGACATGTCTGGACAAAGTAGACATGTGGTTCTGGGAGAGAAGCAGGCCACCCTTGAACCTCACAAGGGTTTGGATCACAGTGAAGCCTGTCTGACCTGTGAAAGAGTGCTTCTCTGCTGACCTGGGAGCAGCTTCTCCAGGGCACAGGAGGAAAGCCATGTGTCAGGATAGGGCACTGGGCCCCTGACTCCTCACTGTAGCTGCAACAGAGCCAGAGTCAGTCCTGCCGGGCTGGGGGGTGGGGGTGGAGCACAGAAGGCACACGAACACTTAGAGCACCTGGGAGGTGAGACTCAGGCCTTAGGACGCAGGCAGCTCCTGCAAAGGGCCCCAGACCTCCTCCCTGGAAGAAGTCCTGTTCCTTCAGCATGCATCTACTGAGCACCTGCTGTATGCATGCCTCTGTCATCTTGGCCCCTTAGAGAATCAGAAGGCAGCCATAGATGTGCTGGGACCAATGCCCACATGAGAACTCACAGTAGAAATGAAGCCTTTGTGAGGTCATTTCAGTCACTGGACGTGGAGGAGCAGCACAGCCAACCTCAAAGGAAGTGGAGGGATGGGAGGGGCTTGACGTCAGCTCCCCAGCCTGCCCCAAAGTTTCCTGCAGTGTCTAGAACCCCACGATTAGAGATTTCTCCCTGCAAGTCTTGAAAGCTAACCACTGATGGTTGAGCACTCACCACTGATGAGATGGAGAAAGCAATGGGGGTGGGGCTGCCTGCCTGGTCGGACCCAATGGGGACAGGTGGGCGGGGCCAGTGTCTACAGAGGGCAGGTGATTGCAGGACAGGAAGCGTGCTCCGTGGGTCACAGCGTGTCCCTAAAGCGGCAACGTTATGTCACAAAAGGCGACCCAACCTGGAATGAGCCAAATGTGACTTGCATGCCTCCTCCACCATCTGCTGATTTTATGGCCTCGTCTCAGCTCCTCATATCTGGTCCCCACATCTTCATGGCCCAGGGGACCCTCCGAGCTTCAGCTGGGGAAACCACTGACCCATCCATTCCGCAGTCTCTGCACTGGTTGCTAAGGGCAACGTGTCCTATTTCCACCCCACTATATCTCCTCTCTGCAGGTGAAGGTCCAAAATCTGATATTGGTAAACCTCCCTGGGGGTGTGTTAGTTTAATGCAGTGGTTTAAATTTGCCTGTAACTGAAATCTCCCAAACATCCTAAGCTTAAACAAGATAGGGTAGAAATAAATGCAAAAGAAACAAAAGAGACCATAGCAAAAATCAACAAAGCAAAAAGCTGGTTCTTTGAAAGGATAAACTCATCAAGAAACAAAGAGAAAAAAATCAAATCAATAAAATTAGAAATGAAAATGGAGAGATCATGACAGACAAC
>SJYC01001295.1:0-22085 GCA_006408675.1 Madoqua kirkii
AGGATAGCATCACCAACTTGATGGAAATGATAATGAGTTTAAGTAAGCTCCAGGTGTGAGTGATGGACAGGGAGGCCTGGTGTGCTGCAGTCCACAGGGTTGCAAAGAGTTGGACATGACTGACCAACTGAACTGAACTGACATTTTCCAAACATCTCAGCTAAAATTTTTGCTCTGTTTTAGTTAAATAACTCCCCTCCCACTAGGCACTTTATTGTTGTTCTTGTTTAGTCCCTAAGTCTTGTCTGACTCTTTTGTGACCCCGAGGACTGTATTCCAGCAGGTTCTCTGTCCATGAGATTCTCCAGGCAAGAATACTGAAGGGGGTTGCCGTTTCCTCCTCCGGGGGATCTTCCCCACCCAGGGACTGAACCTGTGACTCCTGCATTGGCAGGCAGATTCTGTTCCGCTGAGCCCCAGGGAAGCCCACAAGGTGCTATACTTACCTCTCAAATGCAAACAGACATGTTCTGACCTTCTGGCCCTCGAGGGAGGTGGAGGGAGGCTGCTGTCCCCTTGTGAAGTGACCTTGTAGATCCCAAGAACCATGTGGCCTTTTTCTTTAGCAAATATGCCTCCCTAGATCCTTTTGGGAATGAAAGGTGAATTGGGAGGGTGATAAAACAAAGAGCTGGCTAACCTGTAACTTGTAAGCTGGAAGCTCAAAGCTGCCTTCTAGGTGAAAAATGGAGGGACAAAGGGCATCTTTAGAAGAAGGGAAGAAAGTTAGAACAAAGATGTGCAGCACAGGGCACATCTGAGCACGTGAGCCCCGCAGAGGTCAGGCAGTTCCCGTGTCCCACCCACCACCTCCTTAACTTGCCAAAAGAGAAGCAGGCACACAAAAGACAGCCACGTGTCCTCCAGCTCGTTCTCAGTTATGACAGTGACAGGGTGAGGTCTGGGATGCCTCCTCTCATCCCAACCAGGACACCCACCACCGTTCCCCCCCAGCAGCCTGAGAACAGAAAGGGTCACAGTGCCCAGAGGCCCAGAAGGTGCACACCACCTGCTTTTCATGCACCTTGGCTGCTGATGTCAGGTGGAGTCTCTCCTGGCTTCAGGGGTATCATGGGGGTATTTCAAGAGCTAACGAGCAGCTGAGATGAGAACTTGGTGATACACGGGCCTTTCTTTCAGTCTGATTCTAGTTTTGTTTCTGCATAATCCTGGAAGGAGGGTCTGGACTTTTAGAGGATCACACCTGGTTATGCAGTTAGTCTCATCCAAAGAAACCCCAGTGTCCATCTGTTAAGGGCACCACTAACTGAAACTGCCCAGCCTGGCCAGCACCACAGTAAACCGCGACATGGGTTACAGGAGGTCCTGGTGAGGAAAGTGGAGCTAACAAGCGACCACCAACAGGAAGAATTCGGGAAGGGTCGAAAGGAGACACAGTCCAAATGTCCTACCAACCTCCCAGAATCCACCTCTCTGGAATCATTCTTGGTGCCACCAGGAAGGGCCCTGAGTCAGAACAGTTGGCCACAGACAACCCAGAAACATCCCGTCACCATAAGACCCGAGGCTGTGAGCCACATGGCAGAGCAGCCCTCCTGGCTTCCCTCACCCTCCTGCTCTCTGTTCAGGCGCCCCTTTCCAATAAAGTCTTTGTTTTGTCGGCATGCCTGTCTCCTCAGACAATCCATTTCTGAATGTTAGACAAGAGCTCACTCTCAAGCTCTGAAGGAGTCCTCCTTCTGGTAGCCTGTCTATGCAGTGGGGACCCTCTCGTTGTACTAAAATGGTCCTCCCCTTCCTGGGAGGATTTCAGGCTTTTCAGCCTCCATCTCTGTGACTTCTCCTCCAAGTGCTGACGTCCCCTCTGATTCCAGACACTGGTGCCCATGATCCACCCTTTGCAATTTACTGTCCAGCCCCAAACTCCTGACCTCTATTTGTTCAGAGAAAGTTTGGTTTTTATCTGCTCTGTTATCATAGTCCCAGACACTAATATTAGTGATAAAATCTAGAGTTGCTAATCATTAAAAACCAAAGCAATATTGTAAGGCAATTATCCTTCAATTAAAAATAAATTAAAAAAGAAAAAAACACCCCAAAGAATCACAAGGAAAAATCAGGGTAATTCATTGCACCAAAAATGAAATCTCTAAAAAAAAAAACCCATATAACATTAGAAAGGGGCAAAGAAATGTAAGTGTTCTTTAAACATTTGCTAATTGATGTGTGAACAGCAAGCTTTTGTGGCCTAATCTTGGTCTCAGTCCAAATCTGAACTTTGGACTAGTTATCTTCAAAATATTTGTAATTTCACTCAGAGCTGAGGCTCCCTCTGAGGCCTCTCTGCCTGCTGTCAAAACCCATCAGTCCATCTCATGTGTTCTCAAGGCACCCATATTTCAGTCTCCTATACAGTTTGTCTAGAAGAAATTAAGATCCCAGGAAGAGCTGCTGTGGCTAGACCTAGAGACAAGGAAAATCCAAAGTTCAAAAGTGGGAGGAAAAGTTTTTGCCAAACAACAAAGACTGTCAGAGATGGTTAAGGTCGTGTTCAAAAGACAAAGATGCCTACAATATGGAGGGTTCCTCATGGCCCAGCAGGGGCAATTTCAACATCATAAAATTACAGCAATTATAATCTATTGAAATAAGCTGAACTATAAAAAGAGTCACAAGTCCATGATAATATTTAAAAGGAACACAAAGGAATTGTGCCAATGAAAAAAGGACACATCCATTCCTAATAAAGTTTATAAGGCATTCTGTTAATTGTTCAACACAAATAATAATATGAGTTTGCTACTCAAAGTTAGATTAACATCAAGGTTAACAACCATAAACAAGAAACAGATATAGAAGGAAACAAAGCATGCTTAAAATATATAATATCTATGATTTGATTGTTTTATCTCATTTTTTAACATTAATTCTTCTGAACCATGATCATAGTGAAAGTTTGTGGCTGCGAGCCGTGAATGATAGCAGGATTCGTGGCCTCCAGAGGAGAGGAACTCCGTCTGGAGCCAGAGATGAGGCTTGATCACTCAGAGCTTTTGGGTAGCCGAGTTTTATTAAAGTATAAAAAGAGACAGAGAAAGCTTCTGACATAGGCATCAGAAGGGGACAGAAAGAGTGCCCCCTTTCATATCAGTTAGCAAGCTGCTAATCAGATAAAAGGAACACCTCAAGACTGAAAGGGTCATACCAGGCCCCTCTCCCACAACATGTACTTTGAGATAGAATGGCACAAGGGGAGTCATCTCCAGCCATAAAACAATGACATGACTCTTGAAGAAAGGCAGATTTCCAAGCAAATACAGTTTCATTAACATAGTTTAAGAAAACATTTCCAAGAGTAAAACATACTGGTTTGCTGAGACATGATAAGCACAAGGTTTAGGAAAAATATTAGTTTTAAGCAGAACTGCTTTGAAGAAAGGCAGACTCCAAAGTAAATCAGTTCAGTTCAGTTCAGTCGCTCAGTTGTGTCTGACGTTTTGCGACCTGAGGGACCGCTGCTCTCCAGGCCTCCCTGCTCATTACCCACACCTGGAGCTCACTCAAACTCATGTCATCAAGTCAGTGATGCCATCCAACCAACTCATCCTGTCGTCCCCTTCTCTTCCTGCCTTCAATCTTTCCCAGGATCTTTTCCAGTGAGTTTTTTTTTTTTTTTTTGCATCAGATGGCCAGAGTACTGGAGCTTCAGCTTCAACATCAGTCCTTACAATGAATATTCAGGACTGATTTCCTTTAGGTTGACTGGTTGGATCTCCTTGCATTCCAAGGGACTCTCAAGAGTCTTCTCCAATATCATAGTTCAAAGCATCAGTTCTTCAGAGCTCACCTTTCTTTGTGGTCCAACACTCTCACCTATATATGACTACTGGAAAAACCATAGCTTTGACTAGGCAGATATTTGTAGGCAAAGTAATGTCTCTGCTTTTTAATATGCTGTCTAGGTTGGTCATAGTTTTTCTTCCAAGGAGCAAAATCTTTTAATTTCATGGCTGCAGTCACCATCTGCAGTGATTTTAGAACCCAAGAAAATTAAGTCTGTCACTGTTTCTATTGTTTCCCCATCTATTTCCATGAAGTGATGGGACTGGATGCCATGGTTTTAGTTTTTGAATGTTGATTTTTAAGCCAACTTTTTCACTCTCCTCTTTCACTTTCACCAAAAGGCTCTTTAGTTCTTTGTTTTCTGCCATAAGGGTGGTGTCATTTTTCAGTTCAGTTCTGTTCAGTCACTCAGTCGTGTCTGACTCTTTGCAACTCCATGAACCGCAACACGCCAGGCCTCCCTGTCCATCACCAACTCCCAGGGTTTACCCAAACTCATGTTCATTAAGTCAGTGATGCCATCCAACCATCTCATCCTCTATCATCCCCTTCTCCTCATACCCTCAGTCTTTCCCAGCATCAGGATCTTTTCAAATGAGTCATCTATTCACATCAGGTGGCCAAACTATTGGAATTTGAGCTTCAACATCAGTCCTTCCAATGAACACCCAGGACCAATCTCCTTTAGGATGGACTGGTTGGATCTCCTTACAGTTCCAGGGACTCTCAAGAGTCTTCTCTAACACCACAGTTCAAAAGCATCAATTCTTTGGCACTCAGCTTTCTTTATAGCCCAACTCTCACATCCATATATGACTACTGGAAAAACCATAGCCTTGACTGGATGGACCTTTGTTGGCAAAGTAATGCCTCTGCTTTTTAATATGCTGTCTAGGTTGGTCATAACTTTCCTTAAGCGTCTTTTGATTTCATGGCTGCAGTCACCATCTGCAGTGATTTTGGAGCCCCCAAAATAAAGTCAGCCACTGTTTCCATAATTTCCCCATCTATTTGGCATGAAATGATGGGACTGGATGCCATGATCTTAGTTTTCTGAATGTTGAGCTTTAAGTCAACTTTTTCACTCTCCTCTTTCACTTTCATCAAGAGGCTCTTGAGTTCTTCTTAACTTTCTTCCATAAGGATGGTGTCATCTGCATATTTGAGGTTATTGATATTTCCTCCCAGCAATCTTGATTCCAGCTTGTGGTTCATCCAGCCCAGCATTTCTCATGCTGTACTCTGCCTATAAGTTGAATAAGCAAGGTAACAATATACAGCCTTGACGTACTCCTTTCCCAATTTGGAACCAGTCTGTTGTTCCATGTCCTGTTCTAACTGTTGCTTCTTGACCTGCTGACAGGTTTCTCAGAAGGCAAGTAAAGTGATTTGGTATTTCCATTTCTTTAAGAATTTTCCACAGGCTGTTGTGATCCACATAGTCAAAGATTTTAGTGTATTCAGTGAAGCAAAAGTAGATGTTTTTCTGGAATTCTCTTGCTTTTTCTATGATCCAATGAATGTTGACAATTTGATCTCTGGTTCTTCTGCCATTGCTAAATTCAGCTTGAGCATCTAGAAGTTCTCAGTTCATGTACTGTTGAAGCTTGACTTGGAGAATTTTGAGCATTACTTTGCTAGGGTGTGAGATGAGTACAATTGCGTGGTAGTTTGAACATTTTTTGGCTTTGCTTTTTCTTTGGGATTGGAATGAAAACTGACCTTTTCCAGTCCTGTGGCCACTGCTGAGTTTTCCAAATTAGCTGACACATTGAGTGCAGTACTTTCACAGCATCATCTTTCAGGATTTGAAATAGCTTAGCTGGAATTCCATCACCTCCACTAGCTTTGTTCGTAGTAATGCTTCCTAAGACCCACTTGACTTCACACTCCAGGATGTCTGGCTCTAGGTGAGTGATCACATCATCATGGGTATCTGGGTCAGAACTTTTGTATAGTTCTTCTGTGTATTCTTGCCACCTCTTCTTAATATCTTCTGCTTCTGTTAGGTCCATAATGGTTCTGTCCTTTATTGAGCCCATATTTGCATGAAATGCTCCGTTTTTCTTGAAGAGATCTGATTTTCTTGAAGAGATCTCTAGTCTTTCCTAGTCTATTGTTTTCCTCTATTTCTTTGCACTTATCACTTCCAAAGCAAATACATAGTTTCATTCATATGGCTTAAGAAAAACATTTCCATAAGAAAACTGCACTGGTTAGCTCAAGGTCTGAGAAAAATTAAGTTCAGGTGGAACCAGGTATCATCATGGCAACACAGAAATAAGAGAAAAGAAGAAAGAAATGCCTGCCACTTGCAGTTCATTTCCTCATGCCGCTTGGGGAACCCCCAGCCTCCTGACTGTTAACCTTCTCAATAGCGTATCTTTTCTCTTATTATCTATTTTTTGAAATTTACTTCATTAATTTTTGCTGTCCTGGGTCTTCATTGCTGCTCTTGGGCTCTCTCTCACTGCAGTGAGAAATAGGCTTCTCGTTTCGGTGGTTTCTCTTGTCGGAGCTTGGGCTCTAGGTGTGAGGGCTTCAGCAGTTGGGACACTCGGGCTTAGTTGCTACTCAGCATGTGGAATCTTTCCAGATCAGGGATCAAACTCATGTCTCCTCCATTGACAGGTGGACTCTTAACCACTGGATCACCAGAAAAGTCCAGTTTGATCATTTTAAATTGAAACCTGTTGGTCATTTAGAAGTAAACTCATCTGAAAGTGAAAGTGTTAGTCGCTCAGCTGAGTGAGGGCTTCAGCAGTTGGGACACTCGGGCTTAGTTGCTACTCAGCATGTGGAATCTTTCCAGATCAGGGATCAAACTCATGTCTCCTCCATTGACAGGTGGACTCTTAACCACTGGATCACCAGAAAAGTCCAGTTTGATCATTTTAAATTGAAACCTGTTGGTCATTTAGAAGTAAACTCATCTGAAAGTGAAAGTGTTAGTCGCTCAGCTGTACCCAAAACTTTGTGACCACATGGACTGTGGCCAGCCAGGCTCCTCCATCCATGGACACCAGGCAAGAGTACTGGAGTGGGTTGCCATTCCCTTCTCCAGGGGATCTTCCCAACTCAGGGATCAAACCCAGGACTCCCGCAGTGCAGGCAGAATCTTTACTGTCTGAGCCACCAGGAAGCCCCCAAAATCAGGACAGACGACCCCCAAACCCTTCCTTTCCCAGTGAATCTCCCACCCCTTTGTTTGTAGCCCCTCGGAACCGGCTTGCTGAAGAAACCCAGGGCAGCAGCTCCTCACCTGCTCACTGCTTTCCCTCTCAGAGCATATTCTTGCTGAAATAAAGTCTCACTTAACTTTCTTAACCTCCCTGCTTCCTTTCTGAGTTCCTTCATGATGAAGAAAGAACCTTACGATTCACCAGAAGCAACTTCGGGCTTCCCCTGAGTCCCATAGACAGCAGAGGAGGGCTTTGTCAGGATGGAATGGGGGTGGGGGTGGGGGTGCTGAGAGTGTGGAAAGAGCAAGTGGGGCGGGGAGCCCTCCCTTCACGGCAAAGGTGTGGCGACGCCCAGAGTTATTGGATCAAGACAGACACCTTCCATTTTAATCACACCAAAGGGACCTCTCAAGTAGAGAGGCAGCCCATTTTTTACCCATTTTGGTAAAAAAAAAAAAAAATTCTATATGTGAAAAATCCTCCCCATCCCAAACCCCTAAAAGGCCAGAGGCCAACTCCAAGACACAAACTGCAACTCAGCAGTTGCAGAGGCAAAGTAGCGGCAGGAAAGACAAGCCAAACCTCTCTCTCAAGGCCTTCCCCACTTCTCTGTGACGCTGTCTTCCCTCTTCGTCTTCTGCTGTCTATTCAGCTCAGTGCAGTGACTTGCCCAGTTTGCTCTATTGGAGAACCCTATTTAATCGGTTTCATGGGCCTTCCTTTCATTTCAGACATTTGCTCTTAGTGAATCTCCCCTTCTCTGGATGCTTTAGAAAGAATGGCTCACTAGTTGAACTTGGCCAAGTTCTCTGGAGCCACATTTGGAAGAAGGGAGAGGGAATCTCTTCTTTAGACTTCCCCCTTTGTCCTCTCGTTAATTTAATTACCACACCCACCACACTTAGCGGTCTCTTGCCTTTGGAAGAGAGAAAACCATGACTTTAAGAAGTGTTTGAGCTGAGACAGTGATGCGTCAGTGTCTGACCCTGGACGGTCACTTCCAACAGACAGCCGGGCGTGACTTTGGAGGAGTCCCTGGACAGCACCGGGGGCTGCTCTCCTTTGAAGACCCAGGAATAGATGTTTTCCTGGCCTCCCAACTCAGCATGTCTCCGAGAAGAAAACAACCCACGTTGTCGCTGTGGGAAAACATTGCTGTGCCGTTTGTGTGATAAGGGGGTTAAACAGAGCCTGAGAGGCGGGTGGAGCTTTGGGACTTTCTCCCGGTTGAAGGTCCCACCAGGAGATAGGGAGCCTGGGGCAGGGATACGTGGATGGTGGAACAGCCTCTCAGATCAGAATCGGCCAGCACGCTAGTTATCCGTGACGGCTGAGGCTCAGAGTCTGAATGCTCATTCGGGACAGGGAATTAGAAAAAGAGCTGCAGAGTAAACCCAAAGCAAGAAAAATGAAGATGAAGATAAAAGCAGAAAGTAATAAAAATATAAAACAAAGATGAAAGTAGAGACTGAAATTACTGTATGTCAGTAACATTTTAAAAATATATTTTAAAAAAGTTGATTTTGCTAAAATAAGACCACAGGCCCCAAAAGGATTCACTTGTACTACATCAGGCTACCGAACCAGGGCTTAATACCTAACTTAGCTGAAGCTTCAGAGTCCCCCCACAAAGCAGCCTTAACCTGCCGGTCAGATACCTTCTGGTCAGCACCTTCTCCATCCCCCAAGGGCAGTAAAGTGGTGCGCCTGAAAGACCCCTTCTCCCCTGAAGAAAGACGATCTGAATCTGGGATAGTTGTTACCTTTGGTGTGATGGAGGCTGGACCAGGAATGAATTCAGAAAGGAAATCTTTATCGGTGACCCATCAGTCACGTGTATTTTTATAGGCACCATATCCTGCCTAACACATTTTTTTTTTAATACATGCATTGCAGAAAATTGAGGAAATACCAAAGTTATGAAGAAGAAAATGTAAAACTACCTTCCTCTCAGTCTTAATGTTATTTCTCTTTGAACCATTTTGGATGAAAGTGTTTCTAAAATGTCTTTTATTTTTTCTTTCTTTCTGAAAGAGAATACTTGAACCTGTGTTTGTGATTTCTGGTTGCTTCGTGGACAAAAGTTCCTGCGCGACGCTCTCACACTGAGGGCCTCAGCCCTCTGAACCTGCTCCCGAAGCGTCCCGAGGCTGCCGAGCCTGTACAGTTAGTGTCTAGAGTGTTTGTTACGGGATAAATCTCACTGCTATGCTCTTCCTAAACGCCTCGTTAGCCTCTGGCTCCACAGCTAGTAGTCATCCTCTTTCTTTTCTGCCTAAATCTCTCTCCTCTGTCTGCTGTGTGCCTCCTGCTGCCCACCCCATCTCTCCCTGCCCAGCTCTCTGCCCACAAGGTCGAGGCTGGGCACCCCTGGCCACTCTGCCTGCCTCTCTCCCTCCTGCCCATGCTTATCCTCAGCCTCTCGGGGTATTGTCCCCAAACCCCAAATTGTCCTCCAAGTATTCTCCTTTGTCTGTGAACTCCTAGAACTGTACCAAGTATCGACTCCCCAGGGAGACTTGTCCCTGCTCAAGAAGCAAGACCAGCTTGACTTTGGGAACCTGGGCACTTCCCTCTTGGGCCCCAGCTAGCTCCACATTGCGCTGCCAGCACCAGGGTATCTCCCCCATCCACCTGCAGCATCAGAGCCCACACCCAGCTTGTTCATCTTGTCCTGGTGAACAGCATTCCCGAGCAGAGGAGCCCCCCACACTTTGTGCCGTGGTTAGTAGACTGAGGTGGTTTCTCTAGTGATGAGGGACACCCCGACAGGGCCCTGGATACAGCACCTGTTTGTTGAGTTTGAACGGGGCCCCTGCGGGGCTGTGAGCTCTGGGGGGCCTCTACTACCTCTGTGGTTTCTGACCCTAGTATTTCTGCCTGACAGGAGAATCGTCACCAAATATCTGTTCTGGGGGTAAAATATCTGTAACATTCCACAAGATTTCCTGGGGATAACAGATGGCTTAGAAAATGTGCAAGAAAGATATGAATATGGACCTCTACAGAGTTCTTCCTCTTTTCACAATCTGGAGATGATAAACATTTTTGTCACTGGCAGTAAAATCTCAGTGAGAAACGCTGGTTACCAGAACCCTCATGCTAAGCAGCTTCAGTTGCGTCTGACTCTGCGACGCTGCGGACTGTAGCCCGCCAGGCTCCTCTGTCCACGGGATTCCCCAGGCAAGGGCACTGGAGTGGTTTGCTATGTCCTCCTCCAGGGGATCTTCCCGACCCAGGGACTGAACCTGCATTTCTTATGTCTCCTGCATGGCTAGGCAGGCTCTTTATCACTAGTGCCACCTGGGCGGCCCACAGGAACCCTCAGCATGTCTAAATAGAGATGTCTGGAGCTGGGAAGAATGTTCTGGGCTGGAGCCTCTGACCTGGGAATCCAAGCCAGCACTTGTGTTCTGAGTCATTGTTTTTAGGAGTTTCTGGGCATCTAAGCACTGAAATGATTGAATGCTGGGATGGAAACCGCTAGTTCCCACAACCCAGCAGAACTGGTTTCCAGAATTAACACCCTCTGCCCCACAGGTCGCTCCCCAGCTGAGCCTTAAGATTCTGGAGCATGGAGCGGGTCTTTTTTG
The DNA here is from genome assembly GCA_006408675.1 of Madoqua kirkii. Taxonomy (NCBI): domain Eukaryota; kingdom Metazoa; phylum Chordata; class Mammalia; order Artiodactyla; family Bovidae; genus Madoqua; species Madoqua kirkii. Next base: position 10,580 of record SJYC01001295.1, read on the forward strand.
ATGAGGGGCCAGAGGGGAGATTGGCTTGCTAGCTTAGTCACTCAGTCATATCCAACTCTTGTGACCCCATGGATTGTAGCCCTCTAAGCTGCTCTGTCCATGGAATTTTTCAGGCAAGACTACTGGAGTGGATTGCCATTTCCTCCTCCAGGGGATCTTCCTGATCCAGGGATCGACCCTGTGTCTCCTGGGTTGCAGGCAGATTCTTTACCTGCTGAGTCGTTGGTGTCAGAGGGCCCTGGTGTGGCCAGGGAGGGTGGGCGTGGGGAGGAGGAGAGGCAGGGAGCCTGGGACACAGGCGCCTCGCTTTTGCCAGGCCCAGGCGTGATCGAGGTGCTGTCCTTGGGTGCTTTATGCTTGAGGACAAGCACTCCAGGGGCAAGATGCGTGGGGCTCGCGGCAGGGAAACGCAGACTGAGGGCACATGGAACTCACACGGACCCCCAAATTACAGCAGCCAGAGAGTGACGGACGTGGCCCCCTCTCACGCCACCTTCCTGCCCTAGAGTTGCTGGAGACATCTGAAAGTGAACCTGAGCCCCAGACCCGCTTGCCTGATGGTGTAAGCATAGAATCAGACTGTTTGGGGAGAGAAGTCTTTGCCAAGTCAGTTTTGATTTCAGAACCTTTATGGGGGGTCACCCAAGTTCACAGCTTCAGAGTGCTGGTAACCGAGGACACTGTGCTAAGACCCGCCGAACAGGGGAAAGGGAAGACAGCTTTACTCTTGGGGTTTGATCAGGGTCCTAGTGTTTTATATATATTGTCCTATTTGTCAAGCTTGCATGAGAGAAACAAGGGGAGTTCTATGTTTTGTTTAACATAGCAGCATTTGGCTTAGAAGGAGCTCTTGAGAACAGCCTCCAGGGAACTGGTTTACAGAGCGACAACCCCCCACCACCCCCATGAATGTGAACTCTGGGTCCCAGTGAAGCAGGATGCCTGAGTGTGTCTGTGAGGGTGTTTCAGAATGAGACTGGCATTGTAAGCGGTGGACTCAGCAAAAGTGGATGCCCCCGCCGCCAGCAACCTGGGTGGGCACCATCCAATCCATGGACGGAGCAGGAGGAGGAGGAGAGGAGGGAGTGTTGCCCTGGCTGCCGTCCCCTCTTCCTGCCGCTGTGAGCGGGCATCTGTCTTCTGCCCTGGGACTGGGAGCTACAGCATCAGCTCCCCTGGTCTTTACAGCTGGCTTTCCTGGGTCTCTGGCTTATAGATCGTGGGATTTCTCAGCCCTCACAATCGTGTAAGCCAGTTTCCTTTCACGTATATGTATATGAACATCGTGCGTTGGACCTGTTTTCTCTGGGGAACTCGGATGGGCACACCTTCTCTCTGTGAAACTGTAACAGATCAGAACCCCATGGGACCTTCCTGGGGCAGACCCCTCCCCCATATCCTCTGCTGTAGCTCCTCAGCACAGATCACGGTATTTCATGCTTATTTCCTGAGTTTTTTAGATGTTCCCTCCAAAGGGAAGAAATTAACTGCTTGACGATACTGAGCACCGTAACCCCCAGATCTACTGGAGCCTAAGGATTGCTCGGGTTTACCCCTGTGGCGCTGCCATGCTACCGTCCCATCAGCCAGTCAGAAACGATACGGGAACTGATCACAAACCCTGCCATCCTTCCCACCCCTGTCTTTGCTGAACTCCTTCAGGGAGCTGATGGCTTTTGGGGGCAGGAGAATGCATTCTGCCGGCATGATTCTGGGGTTTGCAATAAACCTTTCTTGGTTCCAAACTCTGACATTTAGGTCCGTTTGGCCTCACTGTGTGTCGGGCACACAGACTGGCACTGGGTAGCAAAACCAGCTGGAGAGCCCTCAGCTCAGCTAGGTGGCCACGTTCTAATGTGACCACCCATCTGTGTCTCTTAGCTGAGTTATAGGAGAACCAAGGATCAGTTAGATTTGCTCCTAAATCTGTTTTTTTCTCTTTGAACTCGATATTGTGATTACCTAATTTGATGACGTCATGTAATCTGACGAAATAGAAAGGTAAAATGCATTTTTGATACCCAGTTCAATTCAAGTAAGTTAAATCAGCGGTCCCCTACATTTGGGCACCAGTGACTGGTTTCATGGAAGGCAGTGTTGCCACTGGCCTAGGTGGGGTTATAGTTTTGGTTTTGCCTGCCCGAAGCTCACCTCCTGCTGTTCATCCCAGTTTCTAACAAGCTACAGTCTGTGGCCTGGGGGTTGGGGACCCCTGAATTAAATGCTTTCTCGATATTCAATAGAGTGAGTCACTAAAAATGTCATGTAAATGTGGACAAGTCAAAGATTAAAGAAAAAAAGTATGGTAAAAATCTGGAATTTGGGATCCAGGTTGTTTTAAAGTGTTTTAAGTTTTGGTTCTACTTTTAAAGAGACTCAAATTGCAGATGATCAACAACGCATTAGGAACGTGGCTTACACCAGAAAAAGCCCAAGAACTCCTAACAAGAGACATATTCTTAGAGAAAAGATGTTCTTCCTTCACTGAAGAAATAAAAATACATTCTTTTTGTTTTAGGTTAAATGAAAATAATAGTCTTTGATGAGTGGGACTTTTTAGATAACGGGGCTTCTACTGAGCACCTCTTACAACGTGGAGAGAGTGGTCCTCGACTCTTCCCCTCCCAAGCCGCCCCTCCCAGTTTACATGGCCACCCCAATCTGCATGGCCCACCTAGTTCTTTTCAAGAGTGCTGGGGCTTTCGGGAATCAGCACACACAGAACACGCCCCGAGGCCGCTGGGCGGCCCAACCCACCTCAGGGCACAGGGAGGGAAGCCACAGGGGCCCTGTGCTCAAACTTGCTGGGTAATGTGAGCTCTTCTTTCCAAACTGCCACCTTCTTACCTGACTTCTGGCCTGTTTGCTTACACAACTGGTGTGGCGTTCCAGGCACACAGAAGGAGAAACGCAAAGTTTAGACTGTTAATAGTATTGCCTTCTCTGTGGCTTTTTTTTTTTTTTTAATTCCAATATTTCTTTCAGTTTACAGAGGTGGGATTCTACCCAGAGGTCAGCAAACTTTTCCCATAAAGGGCTGCTATGCTGTGCTTAATCACTCAGTCTTGTCTGACTCTTTGCAACCCCATGAACTGTTGCCCACCAGGCTCCTCTGTCCAAGGGGATTCTCCAGGCAAGAATACTGGAGTGGGTTGCCATGCCCTCCTCCAGGGGATCTTCCCAACCCAGGGATTGAACCCAGGACCCCCACATTGCAGATGAATTCTTCACCACCTGAGCCACCAGGGAAGCCCACGAATACTGATGTGGGCAGCCTATCCCTTCTCCAGGGGATCTTCCGGACCCAGGAATTGAACTGGGGTCTCCTACATTGCAGGTGGATTCTTTACCAGCTGAGCTATCAGGTAAACCCCATAAAGGGCTAGATAGAAATATTTTAAGGTTTGTGCATCAAAGAATCTTTGCAGCAGCCACTCACTCTGCTGCAGTGGCTGCAGTTGCCTTAGACAATGTAGAAGTCAATGGATGTGGCTGTGTGTCAATAAAACTTTATTTAAAAACAGGCAGCATGCTGGATTTGGTTTATGGACTGAAACTTGTGTCAACAACAAGAGTTCTTAACTGAGTGAGAGACTGGTTAAAGCCTGTGAAAGTATACGCAGATTTTGGGTATGCAGTTTTCTGGACAGAGGAACCGTAGTTTCCTTCGGATGTCAAAGACATTTTGAACATTAACTTTAAGAAACATTGTTGCAGAGAAGTGGCCTCTTCTGGGTCCCCATAGCATTTCATTTTTAAAATTTTTAATTTAAAAAATTAAAAAAAATTTGATTTTTATTTTGAAATAACTAGATTCACGGGAATTTACAAAGGTAATCCAGAGAGATCCTGGGTCCCCTTCACCTGGTGTTCCCCAGTGATTCCATCTCACATAATTATAGAAAATATCAAAACCGGGAAACTGACACTGGTGCTCTATGTGAATATAGACCCATGTCACTTTATCACGCATGTAGATCCATACTTGATATTTTCAATTTTATTTTTTATTAATTAATCTGAAGAGTGAAAAATATTTCATTATTATTTCCCTAACAGTGAGGATATACACCTTTATATATATAAAAAACCTAACCATTTTTTAAAACTATTTCTATAAATAACTTTGTATTCTTGAACCATTTTTTTCCTATGGTCTGTCTAAAGGATTATCATTTCTTTATTGACTTTTAGTAGCTTTTTATTTATTTTGAATATTAGCCCTTTAATATTTTATATGTGGCACATATTTCCCCATATCTGTCACTCATCCATTAAATTTACTTTTGGGATTTGTTAAACAGCTAGCCTCATTTAATTTAGCCTTGTTTTGTGTAGTCACATCAATCAATCAGTCATTCACTCTATGTCTCTTGGATTAATGTATTCTTGAACCATTTTTTTCCTATGGTCTGTCTAAAGGATTATCATTTCTTTATTGACTTTTAGTAGCTTTTTATTTATTTTGAATATTAGCCCTTTAATATTTTATATGTGGCACATATTTCCCCATATCTGTCACTCATCCATTAAATTTACTTTTGGGATTTGTTAAACAGCTAGCCTCATTTAATTTAGCCTTGTTTTGTGTAGTCACATCAATCAATCAGTCATTCACTCTATGTCTCTTGGATTATGCGTTTGCCTAAGAAAGTGAAATCCCTCAGTCGTGTCCGACTCTTTGCAACCCCGGGGCTGTAGCCTACCAGGCTCCTCTGTACATGAGATTTTCCAGGCAATAGTCCTGGAGTGGATTGCCATTTCCTTCTCCAGGGGATCTTCCCAACCCAGGGATCGAACCCGGCCGGGTCTCCTGCATTGTAGATAGACGCTTTGCCTAAGAAGTCCTCCTTATTTCAAATTGTGGAAATATACTCACATTTTTTCTCATGTTGTTGTTCTGCTAACTGTTGGAGCTGATGCTAGATGCTCCAGCCAGCACATTAAGTCTAGAACCTTGGGTCAGAGCACTCATATCAGTAAATCTTATCTGACTCATTATTACGTTTCATCCTCCTGGGCCTTGTATCTTTACAACTCATTCCTAAACTTGTAGCCAGATTTCTGCTGATTTAAATGATAAAATCTTGACATTCTTTTTATGTACAAGCTATTTCTTTGCTAGACAGACTTTTTGTTTGTCCCTTGAGATATTCTAGAACCTACTCTGGAAATATCTGGTCCAGAGGAGTACCGGCATCCCCTCTTAAGGTACCTATGTAAGATGAGGTCATTGGAAGTGTTCAAGCAAGTGAAGATTGCAGGACCTCGTCCTAGAGGCAGATTTTCATACAGCAGTACAACAGACTCCATTTGGTTATAGATCAAAGTTAATAGTGTCCAAACAGAAGTAAGGTTGACATGTATAGGCTTTGTGGTGAGAGCAGAAATCTCTGATTTTTCCCTCGTTATTGCCAAAGCAAACTAGAGCAGCTCTCTCTTCTTAATTTAGTGAAGTGTCTAGTTTCTTGACTTCAATGTAAATCATCTTTTCTTTGTTTTTCCCTGACCTGCAATAATAAAACAAAAAGGGAGAGAGGAGAAAGAGATTATGAGGAGCTGAAAATCAAGATAAAGTGGATAATAGAAAAATGGAGCAACAAATGAGTATAAGCTTTGTCCAGGATCAGTCTTGCCAAGTGTTCCTTATGGTGATGCTCAAAAAGAGATCGGACAGAGCATCGTGAGCAGCTAATGTGGAAGCAGCCATTCCTCAAATGCTCTCCTAGGAGTGGGACTGGCCCACATTCTTTATGCAAGGTGTTTCACTCCTCTCTGTAACAGAGAACATGGCAAACATCTAAATTTAGTTTTCTATCACTTAGATGAATGCAAAATATAGACACGGTTATCATCTGTTCTGCAAATAGGACTTGAGAAACAATTTTTACCAAAGATTATTGACTTTTCAGTAAAAGCAAGGAGCAAATAAAAATTAATTCAAAAAAATTTCAAACTGCAACTCTTCTTAGTCAGCTTGTCTCTGTGAATCTGAGGATCTTGCTGACACTGATGTAAAAATGCTGCTTTCTCCACCCTGCTCTTCCCAGCCACACCCTCTTGGCATGTTTGTGTTTATAATACTGAAATCCAGCTTGGGGCTGCTCCTGGGTCCCCCAGCTCCTCATAGAATGCCCCCCACCTGGAGGGGCTTAGTCTTGCCTCAGTCCCTGGATCTATCTGAGATACAGAGAGGAGCAGAAGCTCGCCTGAATCCAGGTGGTTCCGGAGTCCTCTCAGACTCCAGATGCGGGGCCCAAGCTCAGCAGCCAGGCTCCAAGGGCCTCCTTGTCAACAGTGGCAACAACAAAAATGACAGTTGCATCAGCAGGAGCAGCAACAGCAGGAACAACAGCAGCAACAGAAACAATAGCAGCAACAATAGCAACAGCAATAGCAGTAACAGCAACAACAATAACAGTGGCAGCAGCAACAGCAGCAGCAGCAACAACAGCAACAGATGCAACAATAGCAGTAACAACAGCAACAGTAACAGAAACAACAGCAACAATAGCAATACCAGCAACATCAACAACAGCAGCAACAAGAGCAACAGCAATAGCAGCAACAGCAGCAGCAGAAACAGAAGCAACAGCAGCAACAACTACAGCAACAGCAGTAACAACAGAAACAACAGCAACATCAGAAATTACAACAGCAGCAGCAGCAGCAGCAGTAACAGTAACAACAGCAGCAGGAGCAGCAGCAGAAATAGTGACAGCAGCAACGGCAGTAGCAAAAACTACTGTTGCTGCAACAGCAGCAGCAAAGCAGCAACAACAGCCAGTAGCAGCAGCAGCAGGAGCAGCCGGCGCGCTGGTTCCTGAAGGCCGCCCTGCACAGGGCACCTTGCCGCCTCATCCCTCTTGTGAGCTCAGCCCTCTGGGTGACGTGTGTCCATGAACCCTGGCCTTGGGCTGCCAGGATTAAAACCTTGGCTTGTTACTTACTGACTCTGGGCAAATCTCTCTTTTTTATTCTGTCATCAAATGGGGTGAATGATACTACCTACTGCCTACGGTTGTTGCAAGGATTAAATGAGGTGAAACAGAAGGGCTTGCAAAGCACTAGATGAAAGCTCTCAGGACATGTAAGCTATTGCCGCTCAATTTTACAGGAAAGGAAACAGGCTAAAAGGGTGAAATAGGTGAATGGTAGTAAGCCAGAAGGCTCTCTGCACCTAGGATGGGCTCAGGGATTGAATAACTTGGGTGGTGGTGGGGTTCCTGTCCTCCCTGGTCTTGCCCGTGCTCAGTCAGTGCCTGGGACACTCTGTCTGGGTCAGCGAGAAGCATGCCTGACCCCAGGTGCCAACTACAGCTGCCCCCTCTCCTGGGTGCCTCTGGCTCCCGCCAGCTGGCCCCTCCCCATCTTTCTCTGCATGGGAGCCTCCACCCAATTCGGCTTCAGTCTCCATCTTCTCACATGGTCCTTCTGTCATGCTCTGAATCCTACTCATCTCTCTTCTGTCTTTGAAAGGCGAACTGGGTTACACAATACAGAGGATAGAAAAGTGCAGATCTTCATAGATGTATTTGCAGATGGCATAGTTAACAAGAATATAAAATAACAATAGGAATAACATTGCAAAATATCTCTTTAGCCTACTTCGAACCAGTCTGATAAAAATGGAAAATTCTTTCAAGTACAGGCATATGGGTGTATCACTGAGCTGCACTTCCCTGTCTCAAAACCATTCAGCTTATATTTAAAAATTTGATTTCCAATAAACCATCTGGGAACCCATTTTATTGTTTTGTAAAACAGCTGTGAAAACGTCTATGAATAGTCTTGGTGGTTATTGAACATTTACTAACAGCCGGGCAGTCTACATGCATTATCTGCCCCCCAGGCTCCTCTGTCCACGTGATTTCCCAGGCAAGAATACTGGAGTGGGTTGCCATTTCCTTCTCCAGGGGATCTTCCCGACCCAGGGATCAAACCCACATCTCCTATGTTGCACGTGGATATTTTTACCTGCTGAGCCATCAGGGAAGTCCCATTTAATCATTACAAAAATTCAATGAATAGGAACTCTTGTTCCATTGACAGATGAAAAATTGAGCCCTACTGGAGAGAAGATAACATGGTAGGAAATATGAGGACCCATAGCCCAGCAGGACCCAATGAAGCCTTTCCAGAATAGACACGCACCATGACCTCCACTTGCCTTCGTCTGTACAAAAACTTTAGTCAAAGAATAAATTTAATCAGAGAAGTGAAAAAATGCAGAAAAAAAGAAAAACAGCCAAGCAAGACAAAATAATACTTTAACCATTAAATAAAGTCAAGGGCTATAGATAAAATTCTGAGCCATGTCCTTTGAGCTGTTTTGCAGATACTGAAACTCCACCAGGTGGAAGAAACTACCTATGCTACCATAAACTCTAGACCCCAGACTAACGGTTGGAACCAGAAGGTTGATGAGGCTGACTCCCAGGTACCTCACCACCAACCAATCTGAAGAATGTCCATGAGATGGTCACACACCCCATAACCCTCTTCCCTCACCTTGTTTTATGAACCTTTCCTTGAAAATCTGCAGGAAGGTTGGGTCTTTTAAGCACTAGCTACCCTGGACTCTTTGCTTGGCACCTGCAAAAAAAAGCTATTCTTGTCTACTTTACCCCCAAAACTCTGTCTCTGAGATTCAATTCAGAGTCAGTGCACAGAGGCTGGGTTCTGGCATCACCCGGGCCCGTTCCTCACCATCACACGTTGCTGCCTTACTGCCACTGGAGCTGGAAGGGGAAAACCTAGGGGCACCCCACATAGGGGTGCTGTAGAAGGAGCTCCGCATTTATTTCACAAACACTTGGTGAGCGCCTGCTCTCTGTGTGCAGACCTATGCTTAGCTCTAGGGACGTGACCATAACCGATGTAGAATTTCCGTCCTCCAGGAGAGGCTCTCATGTGCTCGGGAAGATGCACTGGACAAGGTCTGTGGGGGTTGGTTGATCAAGATCAAGGCTCTCAAACTCAAAGGTCCACACTCACCAGATGGGAAACAGAAGTGTCCTAGGCACCAAGCGTAGGGAAGGCAGGCCCGCGGCTGGCTCCCCGGGCGCGCCCTTCAAAGAGCGGAGCTGTCGCCACCCAGCTCCTCTAAACTGTCAACAGGAGGAAACTGCCTGCTCAGTGTTTCCAAGTTCTCCAATTTAAAAAAGTAAAACAGATTCTGGAAATTCAGTTTATGTGGAATTTCCCACTTAAACAAATTATGTGGGCCAAGCAAGGCTCTTGAGACCCCAGTGTCCCATCAACTGCTAGAGTATGACCTCTGGCTGAATTCAAAGCCTCTTCCAAGTTCTAGGAAAAGCCTCAGACCACTGTGACTCTTCTGCTGTGACCTTTGCCCAAGTACTGAACCTGTGAAAGGCGAAGGGTTTGTAGCATGGGTACAATTCAGCTCAGTTCACGGCCTCAGTGGGCTGAAAATAGACTATGGATAAAGCAAACAGTTATAGCTGAACATGTTCCATAAACAGATTCACGGGGGAGTGTGGCATATATGTTTCTCTGAATGTAGATTTTTAAAAATTGTTTTATCTATTTATTTTTGACTGCCCTGGGTCTTTGTCACTGTGCTCAGGCTTTCTCTGCTTGCGGCCGGCGACGGCCGCGCTCTAGCTGCGGTGCATGGGGCTTCTCACTGAGGTGGCTTCTCTCGCCGTGGAGCACGGGCTCTGGGCCCATGGGCTTCAGCAGCTGCTCCACGCAGGTTTCGGCGGCTGCGGTTTCCTGGCTCTTGGGCATGGGGGCTCCGTAGCTGTGGCTTGCTGGCCCTGGAATGCGCGTCTTCAGTAGTGGTGCCCACAGACTTAGCTACTCTGTGGCAAGTGGGATCCTCCTGGACCAGGGACCGATTTGTGTCCCTTGCATTGGCAGGCGGATTCTTATCCACCGTACCAACCAAAAGGGAAGTCTCTATTTTTGATTTTTTAAGGTTACTTTTAAAATAGAATTGTATGTGTTCAGAAAGTTCAAAAAGTATGCACTGAAGAGTCTCCCTTCCACTTATATCTCATAGCCATCTAATTCCATAGACGATCAATGTTACGCATGTGCTTCCAGAGATAAAGTAAGTTGCATATATAATTTATATATATGTTTAATATAGATTTAAGTTTCACATACATGTATTTTGCTCTTTGTACACAAATGATTATATACCTTTCTATGTTTTTTGTTTTTTTCCCCATTAATAATACATCTGGGAAAATTTCCTTATCAGTGTATATATATCAAGGCGTCTCGTTCTTTTTAATAACCATGGAGTTTTTTACTGAATGGCATACCATAATTTACCTAAACTGGTCTCCCAGTCGATCGACGTTTATGTTGTACTCACTCTTTTGATACATAAAAATTGCTTTAATGAATAACCCTGTGCAAACACCATTTTACACACATAAATTTCTACAACATGGAACTGCTGTGTACAAAAGTAAACACATAGACAGTTTTGACACTATTGTCATACTGCCCATCAGAAAGGTTTTAAGGACGCTGCCTGTCTCTCTACATCTTTTACCAACACAGTACAGTTGATCCTTGAACACACAAGTTTGAACTGCGTGTGTCCACTTACATGTGGATTTTTTCCTATAAAAAAGTTGAAAAGTTTTTGGCAATTTGTGACAATTTGAAAAACTTTCAGATGAAACTTGTAGCCTAGAAATTTTGAAAAAATTAAGAAAAAGTTAAGTACATCATGAATGCATAAAGTGTATGCAGACATTAGTCTGGGCTTCCCTGGTGGCTCAGTAGTAAAGAATCCACCTACAGGGCAGGAGACGCTGAGTTCGATCCCTAGGTTGGGAAGATGCCCTGGAGGAGGGCATGGCAACCCACTCCAGCATTCCTGCCTGGAGAATCCCATGGACAGAGGAGCCTGGAGAGAGACAGTCCACAGGGTTGCAAGGGGTCAGACATGACTGAGGCAGCTGAGCACACAGACTTTAGTCTATCCCTACAAAGGCATGAGGTGAGTGACATTTAATACAAAATTAATAATGTATTCATTTTCTTATTGTTTTATAATTTTGCTTTCAAAGTTTTATCTTACATTATGCCTCTCTCGATCGTACTGGATAACCTGCCTATCATCACAGGTAAGTGTTTTTCTTTTTTTTTTTAATGTAACAAATGTTTCCAATAGTGTATTATGAATATGACTGTAATACCATATGGCACAAACATTTCATATCCATGCATTGATTCGTGTATAGGCTAGGCTGCTGGGAGCAGTGGAGGGCAATAGCATCAGTCAGTTACAGTAGGCAGCCACAAAGCAACCACATAGACACTGCTTCGGTATCAGTGCGTGAATCACTACATGGTGGCCGCGATTCAGTTGTGTCTGACTCGCAACCCTGCCAGGCTCCTCTGTCTATAGGAATTCCCCGGCAAGAATACTGGACTGAGTTCCTGCCCCGGGGATCTTCCCGACCCAGGGATCACACCTGTGTCTCCTGCATTGGCAGGCGGATTTTTTTTTTTTTTT